>LKEB01000014.1:119381-205875 GCA_003795295.1 Cytospora leucostoma | reverse complement strand
GGCCGGTGTATAGAGTTCGAAAGTAAGTATCCTACTGGCATATATTGTTGTCATGTGAGGGCATAGATATCAGACTTGTACGGCATCGAACTCCTACAACTTTTTTGAAAGCTGTACAGTGCAATTAACCTATCGCTGGCTCCGAAGTTGTGCCTCGAAGGTGTTGATGTCACCTCAAAATACTCCACGGAGAAAGTCCAGATAGCAAGACGGCAAGTCACGAAATGTGTTGAAGCCACTCGCAGCCATGAACCGTATGACGCCGTCGCTCAACCTGACGAACTATGCTGACCCGCCTCCAACCGCAACGCCAACCTGGGCCTCATGATCTTGTGAGCCACAACGGCTCGCTCTGACCCTTCTGCGTTTCAGACCAAGCCACCTCCCTTTCTGATACCACCGTACTGACCTCAGCAATTACAGAAACCAGGTGGCCTGTGTGTCATCTCAGGAAATATAGTTCCAGTCCGCCGATAACATATCGGACACATAGACCTAGTTAGTGTCCATGGCGTCGCGCTGGCGGTACCAGGCGACGAACTCGTCGATGACAGCAGGCCAGGAGTCCTCCTCGCTGTAGAAATCCAGCGCCTCATCATCCATCGCCTTGTTCGCAAACTCGAGCGTCATGTTCCACATGTCCTTGTTGACAGAGCGCGTCCACTTCTCGTTGAGGAACGTCTCCCACAGCGTGGCCCAGTCGCGGTTAGCCGACTTCCAGGGGCGGCCGGGAGGCGCGAAGAGCAACTGCCAGAAGATGAGGGCGTTCTCGAGTGGGAGGGCCTTCTGGGTGGCCTCCTTGCCGGCGATGAAGGCGTGTCGGTAGACTTTTCGAAAATAGGTGGGGTCGGTAGAGAGCTGCGCGATCCTCTGTCGGATGTGATTCTTCTGGGCGGTCTTGCTGAAAGTGGTGAGGTCGGTGCTCTTCCATCCATCAACGAAGCCCTGGCGCGTAATCTCGCCAATGCCAGGCGCCTGAACAAGCTCCATCACAACGAAAAGCTCAGAGTTCTCCATGTCAACGCTCAAGCTCTCCAGGTACTCTTGGACAGTCTCGGCAGACAGAGAGTCCTTGCTGTCGCCGCGGGATGGCGTTACCAAGTCATCGTAGGCCTTCTCGATGGCCGCGACGCGTCCAGTGTCAGCACCACCGCCACTGTTCAGGTAGCTAGCACGAAGTTGGTTAGCACCTCTGCGCGAAAACAAGGGATGCGTTGCAAGAACTATGGAAACGGCTCTTTGAAAGAATCCTCCGAGCCAAGGAGTGTCGATTGTGCCTGTATTGCCCGGGCATGGCAAGCGATCTCCTGATCGACCACCGCAAAAACAATCGCGAAAGGTGTTCCGTTAACGAACCCACTAGTACACCGAGGGCCATTTCTGGCACCTTGTGCCGCTTTCTTGCGCTTGGGCATGGTTGCTGGTGCTATTGCTGGCGCCGAAGGTCGAGGGTTGGATGGGGTTGCGGATTGTGGATTGTCCAAGTTTGTGTATTGGCCCTTCTTGAAGCCTCGACTTGAAAGTTTGTGGATTATGTTTCTGATCATGACGAAAACCGCCAAAGCGTCATATGAAAGGTGGTTATCAGACGAAATCTAGGGCCGTATGGTTCCTCAACTGCAGTGGCAGCTAAGTAGGCAGCCAAAGCACAGACAGAACGCCAGGCCAAGCTCCTGCTGATTGTCCACAGAGAGCCTTATCTTGCACCCTTCTGCCTCTTCAACGCACGAGGCCGGCAATTGTCTACTGGCAAAAGCTTTGGAGAGTTCGGTCGAGGTATCCTTTCGAGCCTGCGGAGCATCCGGGCAAAACGGTCGAAACGCCCAGGCGGCAGACCCACAGCGTTGTAGCCTCGTAAAACATGGAGACAAAGATAACAATGGCAATGCACATAAAACCGAACAGGAACTTACTTATTGGTGGCCAGATCTAATCTGTAGTTGGCATTCTTCAGAAACTGTTTTATCCGGGACATCAGCAAGGTTCGAAGAGAGAGCCACAGCAGAGTTTATATATGGTCATGCAGTCACGTAAGGAAAAGGAGTGAAAGTCACGATGGTGACGGTGAACAGACCAGTGCAGCTCAGAGGCTGGAGTCAGGCCAGGAGAGGAAAGGGGAGGAGAGGGGAGGAGGAGAGGAGTGAAGGGGACGATTGGATTCGGCCTGCAGGAGATTCTACACAGCACAACACCGACACAAGATGATATGAACAGAACATAACGTACACGTTGAGCAACCTTGTCATTGGTCCCAGTAATTGATACGAACTGCGCAACGGCGGCCTTCTGGGCACTCGAGAGAGGAGGCATCTCACAAGAGTCCAGGTGCTGAGTGGTTACAATGTGTCCTTGAACAAGGTCGGGCCGAATGTTTCGGTGCGGCCTCCCGCGTGATGGAGATACCGAAGTCTTGTAAGAGTCAAGGCGGACACCGAGACAAAAGGGCAAGGTCGACGGTAAGGGTAAGGGGAACGAAAGTGAAGGGCCGTCCTCAAGTGATGCCCGGATTGTGGGGCGATGGCTGTGGTTTCTGATGTGGGGGAGTGTCGGTCCTCCAAGGACGTCAAATGTGTTGGGTGCGCGGTTGGGTTGAGTCCAAGAGTATCCCGAGTCTTTTTGGAGGGGAAAAGTGACGACAAGGCAAGGCTGAGTGAGTTGCTGCTACTGAAGTACTTAACTGAACATTGAGTCGAGAGACATCAATCAATCACCGTCCAACCTAGTGGGGTCAACCTACCTAGGTACACTATGACCCCACTCACCGTAGCAGCACGAGCAGTAAGTGCAGCCCGCTGGCGCGTTGTCAATGGTCAGTCGGCAGGTCTACGGATCGATTACAGTTGCAGGTGGGGCGGTCGCCATTGCCGTCTCGAACATCCACGGAGCAACTTTCCAGATTGCAGGGATGCCGCATCGCAACCCGCACTGAGGTACCTGCCAATGATTACCTAGTAGGTATAACGATCTAATGTCATTTCCAGGGTCGACAGTACATTTGATATCGTGCAGAGGTCTTGTCGAGATGGTCCATGGATGAATCTCGCAGCTAAGCAGGGGAATGCCGTGCAGGTGCAACTGCAACGACCCTTCACACGTCGTCGCCGCCTGCTGCTACTGTACTACTACGTAGGTACTGTATATCAGCATCGAACGCACGGATGCCGAGTACATTATACAGACACCAACATGGCATCCTTGGCCTTGGGGCAAGATCATGACGCACCCAGGATTCGAACGGCTAGTCCACTACGAACCAGCTCAGTCGTGACCTGGCCGTGCATCACTCTGTTTTCTGTCGATGCCTCAATATTTTGCAATGTCTCATTGTCCACCCATATATACCACGATGTAGCCGAAAGGGGCCATTCCATCGTCTCTCAACATCGTACAGCAGCCCGCCGGCGTATTTCGTGGTGTGCGAGAATCTCTCCTTGTCCCGGAAGAACCCACATCCACGTGCCGACCTCTGCGCTGGTCGCCCATCCACCACCTTGCCAAGTGGCGCGAATGCAGCAGTGCCCCTTGTCTCGGCCCAAATCAGCATACAGGCTCATCTTGAGCTGTACTGTTCCTTCTTCCGTGTTCCTCGCGTCCCCTATCCAGAAGCCTGAATCCCAGCGGCCGTAACGTTAACCCCATCATCCACCACCACACAGCACCCCCCCCTTATACGGCAGAGTTCAGCCAGTTGATCTGCCCAAACTTGCTGAGCGTCTCGAGCTTGTTGTCGCCCAGCTTGACGCTCGTGCTCCGGATGACGCGCGGGTCCAGGCTCATGGTGCTCTTGACGGCCAGCTGCGTCGCCGTCGAGGCGTCGTACCGCATGCAGAAGTAGTGCCCGTTGTGGTGCAGCTGCTGCGCCTTGGAGATGGTGCGCGGGAGCGCGAAGATGCCCCAGTTGTCGACGGACCGGATCACGCCGCCCTGGCGGAGGACGATCTGGCCTGCGGCGAGGACGATTCTGCGGGCGAGGTGGGCACGCTGTCAGTGAAACGGTATACTAAGTATTTGGGTTTGGACGATGCGGGGGCGGGGAAGGCGGCGGCCTCGGCTCATGAGGTAGGTAGGCTCGGAGGGCATCTCATCCCGCTGCCGCCGTCACCCTCGGGGATCTGGCTTGGGCCATGGGGAGTGTGTTGCTTGCTCCCGGGGACGGGGGCGCATACTCTTTTACCTCGGCGAGGTTGCCGGGTCGGACCTGTAGGAGTAGAAACGCACGCAGTCAGCGATTGTGCCCTTACCGTTTTGGAAGGTGAAACAGGGAGATCAGGAGCACTCACTATTCCTATCATCTCGTAAAGCATCTTGGCGGTTTGCGATGCGGCGACATCGACGAGGGGAGAGAGTGATTCGTTACTAGCAGGTCGCGACTTGCAAGATTCAAGACGTTAACGCCGCCCGCCGGGCGGAACTTGCCGCTGGCAATTTTTTAGCGGGTCCAGAGAGGACCCCCTGTCGAGTGGTCCGGGGAACCCCTGACACTCGAACACTACTACACCCCTACTTCCACTTGACGACTTTCACGACTTTCATGTAGTGTAGTGGAACTCTGGAAGGGTTTCTTGGAGATGATGAACGATATTGTTCGACCATCGATTCAACTATAGCTCAAGCCACTCGTACGCTTCCTTGAAGATAATTATGCCTCTAGACCCAGCATACCACTATCGGAAGGACTACCCGCCCCCTACCCTTCGAGCATCTCTGAAGCATACTCTTTAAGAATGTAGACACTGCCGAGTTTACAGCAGAGAGGTATGGATCATGTTGTTGCTGATTTACGCGGAAGTTGTGATTTGTAAAAACCTCGTTGCAGATAAGTTGGGTCTCGACCCCACCAGATGAGCAAGTGAGCGAGCAATGGGCATAGTAGTCAACCCACAGCATTCCGACAAAGACAACGCCGTCCTTCCCAGTACAGCCGAACGCCCTTCTAAAACGACAAGTCTGCCCATGAAATGGTATCCGTGATGGTTGGTAAAGATCACCCGTCCGAACGCCCCTCACCCTCTACACTTGTTGTCCATTGAAGAGATATAGACCCCGAAAGATGGGTTGCACATGATCGGCCTGATCTTCCAGAGCGGCACACCCCACTAGAGTACAATTATCGAGACACCCACTATGAACCCTTGTCGAGATCGGTTCGGCTGCCTCTGGGGCTATCAATCGCTTGGCTCTTTCCCAAGAGAAGCCTTTCTCTTTCTCCGGTCGACAATGTTGCCGGCAAAACTTCGTGACGTAGGCATGGTGGCCCTCCTTGTATGCATTCACTCCCGTCCACTCGTTATAGCCCCGGGGTTTCTGTACCATGCCTGCTTTACGTACTGGGTGCAGCCCCATGTACGCGGTCCGGTGCAGCATAACCTACCCAGTAGGTTCCGGGACCTAGTCGTCCTCCTCGCCGTGAGGTAGGACAGTGGACTCCATGCTGTTCCACTGCTTCTCGATATCCTCGCTATCAACTTGGTTAGCGTACTGCTACCTCTCAATAATATAAAGCGGAAGAATGTTACCTAGGCTTTGTGACCATAGCCACACCCTTTTCGCCCAAGAAGTGCAAGAAACGCTTCAGTGTCCGTTCCCTCTTGAACAGGGCCATCACATCGCCGCGGTGCTCCACACCAGGTACGGGATTCGTGCGCACGACTATCTTGAGGCAGTCACCCTGGGCGCTGTACTCGACCGAGTGCAATTCATTCATGCGAAGATTGAAGTTCAGCGGCTCCTTGTAGACGCCCCATGAAGGTGGATTGACCGTTCGCAGGACCTGGTGCTCGAAGTAGGAGCTGTTTCTGTGGCTCACATAGTGCCAGTACTGCGTGTGGTTCATGTTTGTGGCGTTGCCCCGAGTCTTTAGTTGCGTGATCCTGAAATCGATCGCCATTATGCCATCATGGCTGTACGAATCGGTCGAGGTGTAGCCTTCGTAATCGGCCCCATCTTGCTTGTCTTCCTTCTGTCCGGCCAGCCTGGCTTTGGGGCGGTGGGCAAAGGAGGTAGGTGAGTCCCCGGCGCCGTTGAGGATAGTACCATTCCCTCTGCTTGAAGCTGGCCTGCTGCCGTGAGCGCTGCGCTGCCTCTTAGCACTGCGTGGTGTCATGGTCATGACAGCTGCTGGGATCCCTTGCTGTTCCCCCTCCGGCTCGATCTCTTGTTTGACGCTGCTACTTGATTGGCGTCTTCGCTTCTTGGTAGGGGACTCATCGGTGTCCCTAGTCTTAGTCTTTGCTTCTTTCTTGGTCTTCGGCTCTTTCGCAGCCTTCGCCTCTTTTGTAGACATGCCCTTCTTAACACCAGATGGCCGACCGATGTTTCCGAACCCTGCCTTTGTCCGGAGCGCTCTCAGCTTACGGTCATGGTAGAGCTCATGGATTGTCCTGGCCAGGCCGAAGTTGTCACCCTGTTCGATATACAGCTCGTGCATACGCTGGCGGACCCACTCGACGGGGGTACAGTTGATCCCGAGCTTCGGCAGCTCTTCAATGACCTGTGCCAGTCGGAAGATGGTATCGTAACTCACGAGACCCTTACTGATCCAATTCTTACCAACGAGCTGATAGGGGTGAAAGTCGGCCTCCTGGAGGAATTTCATGGTGGTCTTACCTCGGTTGACCTGACGCCCAGCCAGGAACCGGTTCTTCTGCTGCGCAAGACATTCATCGAGCTTCTTCTTCCAGCTGTCGAGTTTTTCTTCAACAATCTGGTCCAGTCCTTCCCATTTAGGGTCCCAGTAGGGGTGATCTGGCGAGATACGTTCAAGGGGAACGCCGCGCATGATCTCGGGTTCTGTGAACTCCACACCATTGTCCCGAAGAGCCAGGGTCTCCTTCGTGATCTCGGGGCCAGCATCTTCGGATTCAACGAAACTCTCAGCATTGGTCATGGACTCGTCATTTGGTTCGAGGCTTTCTTTATCCCTGCCAGACGTCGCCATGTTGGGCAACGACTTCCTGCCACCCTTCTTCCCGCCAGGAAGAGATGTTCTCTTGGATGGTGCACTCGAAGGAGCTGTCGCATCTGTGGCAGAGATTCTGTGAGACGCCCCACCATTCACAGGAGTGAAGCCTCCAGAAGATGTATCTTCTCGAGGGTTTTGAGTCGCATTCTCGGAGTATGGCGAGTCCGTTGCTGTCGGGAAGGGGTTTTGTTGCAGATCTGGGTCCTTTGAACGGTCTTGGTGATACGACGAACCAGAACAGCCTTGTCGATTCCACTCGCAATTTGCGCATCGTGGAAAGTCCTCGCCCCCAACGATAACGCAGCCGACCCAGGTCCCTGCTCGGTTCAAGCAAGACATGCACGGTACATCTTGCTCCTCTCCCGTCGCTTGAATCATACAACTCAGCCACTTCGCGCCCTTGGCGTCATTAGGTTCGTAGATGCTGTCCAGGGTTTCCTGTGTGAACTTTCTACCAGGACGAACGACAACGTGGCGCTGGACTGGCAATTGAACAATCTGGCGTGTATACCTGTTTTCCAGATTGATTCGCTTGATGGCACCAAGCCGGTTACCTTCGGGTCCGAAGATTTCTGCGCCTGTGTACACCATGTCTGGTAGCGACACGTCTGGTGGCTCTGATAAAGGAGAACTGTCCGATGATGCAGGTTGGGTTACTCTGCCATGGTCACGGTTGTCCTTGTTGACGGGAGAGAATCCGTTGGTGCTTGGTGCTTGCGCCTTCCCGTTGGGAACTGAACCCTTGCTCCCACGCCTAGTCCTGCCGTCTGCATTTTGCTGGGAATGGGCATCTCCTTGAGGCGCCGTATTTCGAGCCTTGTTGTAATTGAACCAAGCTCTGGCACTCTCATCCTTCCGCTCTCGATCAACAGCTGTGAGTTGCTTTGCCTCCTCGAACTGAAGCCCAATGCTATCGAGCTGGGCCTCCACCGCCTCATACTGTTTCTTGACGTCCTGAAGTGCAAGTGACAGTTTCTCCCGCTCGTTCAGCAGTTCGGTGAGTCTCTGCCTGAAAGGTCCCGTCCTAGCATCGAATTTGGCGTTCATTGTCCGGTCCTCGTCGGCGCGAGTTCTCATTGTGTCGGTCCAATATCCGGCCTCGATCTCAGCCCAATTCTGGACTTCGTTATCTGCCATGGCTAGTCCCATTCAGTCGCGATATCGTGGAGTTTGTCGAACCTATGAGAAACCTGCTCCCACTATGCTCTTTTGTGACACGCCTCTGCTGCTGGGGAGATGGTTAGAATTGCGAGTGGACCTCAGGGTATCTCTGCAGCGCGCAAAGTGTTGTGCAATATGGCTTACGTGAGTCGCATGGAATAATAATGCGAGACAAATGCACGGCGTACTGATGCAGATTGACCCCGAAAAACGGCACCACTGGAAAAGGAAGCAGATCGTAGGGGTATTGGGAAACACGAGAATGGCTGGCGAGGTAAGTCGAAGAAGGCTTTGTTGGATTAATAGGATATTGCTGTGGTGATGGGTTAGTGATGTGTGATGAAACAGTCACAACGAGAAGTCGTTTAGAGGTGGCAGTGAACGGTCCTGAAGCTTGTGATGGTAGAGGTACAAAATTGAAGCCTCTCCCTCTCACTGTCCAAGAAGATTTTTGGTTTGGGAGGACGGGGGTGGGGGGCTGTTCTCGACAACGAATTCAAAGGTAACTGTGAAGCTGCTTGGAAAAAGTGCCAAGGGTATAGAGCAGAAACCTCATCTTCTTACTAGAGAAGGGGAGACTCTCAGCGACGGAAGGAAGGCGCAGGGAGAACGGACCACCGATGCGAGTAAGTACCTAGGTAGGTGATTAAGACAAATAGGGCCACGGACTTCTCTATCACTCGAAGGGAAGGCACTTGATGTCTGCACAACAGAAGGAAGGGGAAGGGAGCTTCAGAGATGCTATAAGTGACCAAGTGATGGGAGACATTACACTATAGACCGATCTCCTGCTACATGGCAGGAAAGGTGGTGGTGCTCTCGGGCAGCTTCAATGATAAAATAAATCGGGGAAGCGTGTAAGTCGCGTTCATGACAAGCAGGCCCGACTGGTGTACACAGAGTAAAAACAGAAGCAATGAAATCCACCTACTATTATTTGGCCACAGTAAGATCTTGACCATGTCCTCTGGTCTATATTAAGTTGTAGTGTTCACAGTGCCTACAGGATGCAAGTATTAGCGATAACCATCCTCCGCTTGGTATTGCTGAATCTCACGGTAGTGTGCCCCGATTTACATCAGGGTTGGCCGTATGTGCAGGCAGCTAGCTCACTCACCTGAAAGGATCGACAAGCGTGTTGATGACAATAAAGGCCCAAGGCTGATATTGAAGTAAACCCTTGCATTCAAAACAATCTCGACGGGATAAGCCCTCTAGACATGTATCCCATGTGACGTGCCAAGATGGGAACCCTGAATTATGTGGAACATCCAGAAGAATGGTGTTCCAGGCTCTGTAGTATCGTAATGTGCAGTCAGTCGAATTTCGCTCGCTAACTACCAGATGCTGCAGCCGTGCAGTGCAGTGCCGTGCCGTGCCGTGCAGTGCAAAGTTGTAATTTGGATGTGGCAGGCTGACTGGTATAAAAGGGGGCAGCCGCTTCGTCGTCTCTCTGCCTGTGTTGCACCACGGCCAAGGGTGCCAGGGGTATGATGAGATGGGCAAGGTATCGCGGGGAGCTTATAGAAGTCGGAAAGGAAAGGGGAAAAAAGGAAAATCAAATGTCTTAGTTGGCGGCTAAATATCTCAAAGGATGCAAAGAAGTTCTGAAGGATTTTGAGGTCAGCTAGGGAAAGCTGAAGGGAAGGCAGGCGCGGCAGGGCAACTAGTCCGTTAAGTATTCGGTCGGTTCAACAAGATGAATTTCGGGGCTTAGGAAAGCAGTGGAAGCTAATAATACTGCGCAACCAACGGTTCTCAAGATAGCAGTTAGACTAGGTGGGTCCCCCGGTGGTCAATGCCCACTGTCGACTATCCACTACCTACTATTTCATAGTATTTAGTACCTACCTGGGTATCCCATCAGCGCTGGCTGTAGCTGCCCTGGTGTAAGTGAGTAATATGGATAGTACCTAGATAGTCTGCCCGCCCTGCAACAGCCACATGAGTGTCAGCGAACATTTGGGTTGCCCCTCTTGGATTCCCGGTTCCGGTTTCGTATACTACACTTTATTATATGCTTGGGCCTTTTTCTCCTTTATCCAGTAGGAGGGTGGCCCAATTAGCGGATAGGATTTGTACATCTGCAACTACCTAGGTAAGCACGACTACCTGATATTGACTGGGTGTGACTGGACGTATATCTACCTAGACACGGATCCGTACATAGTACACTTGTACGGTAATCAATCTGGCATTGATTCGAAAAAGGCCCTTACAAAAGCAATCGGTCTAACCTGATACTGCCTGGAAGCTTCATTCGTAGGAGAGTAATATATATCCACCAGTCAGTCAGCCTCATGACCTCAGACGATAGTGTGCACCTTGATCATCTCCTCTGGCTGACTAGGTGTGCATGCGTGCTTTACCTAGTATGTACCTAGTAGGTAATGCCCAGACTGGTGTCCAGATAGCACCTGGGCATAGCTGAAAGGGGCTGATGGATTAATTACTTAAGTACCTAGCCTAGGTAATAATCAGACACACCGAGGCACCCCGTTTCGGCATAAAACCAAACCATCCATGTGTGCCCAGGTGTGCCCATGTATGCACACAAAGGTACCTCCCTCCTATAGTACGAATACCTGCATAGTACGTACGGTTCCGTACTGCCTAGGCGAGGCAATATGTCCCCTCTATTCCTCCCTATAGGTGCCACTTTCCCATCTAGGCAGCATTATCCATGGCAGCACAAAGCTCAATGATTCATCTGCGACTTGTCAGACTTTTTGATTCTTCTCAGGTCACACTACCTCATCTGCATAAGATATCAACTTTTTAGGTACCTAGGTACTTTGTAGTCCATGTCTGGGGGTGCGCACAACGGGACATTTCACCAAGCGCACCCTCTACTTAATTCTAAGGTATACTGTGCAGCCCAAGCCCGGACGAACTGCCCGACCGTTGGCTGCCTATCTTTGCGCCGCAAATCCGTTACCACGTGCGGAATACTGAACCACCCGTGGCAAAGTCCCTCTACAAAAGTGTTCTCGTCACCCGATGCTAGCATTTATGAGGAGATTAGAATGACCCCCACCCACACCACATCTATTTCCGCGAGATTCCAAAACACGCCACGTAATCCCAAGGGATGCGAATTACACATGGATTAGTCTTTGATTATATACGATTTAGCCTTTTTATTACTAGTACAGCCTTTCGCACCATCGACACTTAGTGCTCTCCAGGCCCCGTCCGGATGCTCCATGCAGGCCCTTGCCAATATCAAAACATAGCCTTAACGCCGTACAAAAGCAATCGCTTGCATCATGACACATATGCACATCTCATCTCTCCTGGCCCGTGGCACTGATTCCTGTGTGTCACACATGTGACAATGCATTCCCGATTCCAAGCCAAGCCATGGTCCAGAACTCCAGGACTCCAGGCCATGTTGCTGCGTTCCAGCAGTCACGTGCCCGAACCTATTATAGCACTGGACATCTGCTACCGGGTGACTAGTATTTCGACGAGTACCGGTGCGCGTTCGGCGTTGGCGCATATGCATGATCGTATGTACTGGACTGACTATACGGGTCATCCTGGTACATCGTTGCCCGGCGCTCCTCTTCGGGTAGAAGCTCCTTCACTTCCCAGTTGTTCATCCTAGTCCCAACCGAGAATTCGAGGTCTTCCTTGGTGATAGAGTCCCAGTACTGCAGCTCAATGTTAGACCTTGCGCACACCACCCGTGGGGAAAGGTGACACGGAGAGTAGCAAAATGACATACCTTGTAGACCATCATGACAGCCAACAGGTTGCAGATGGTGGCGAAGAATAGACCATCCACATAGTGACTGACTGCGTTGCAGATCTTGTCGCTGAAGGCGTAAAGGATGACCTGACCGGCAATGAAGAAGAACAAGCCGAATATGATATCTCCCATGGGCCAACGGTCCTGCAGCGTCTGGCTCACCAATATTATCTGGAGGACCAGATATATGAACAGCTGTATCGCGTTGAGCAGGTACAGCACCACAAAGAGCCCCACCGTGTTCGTCGGCCCAAGCCCTGCCCAACTCTTGAAGGTCGCAAGAGACACCAAGAATGAGATGAGGAACGCGGCGAGAGAACACAACCTCAGCATCCACAGTGACAAAGGCGTGCCGTCCTCGTACAACTGGAAGCCCACGAAGCCGTTGATCAGCAAGCAGGTGATGAGGGCAGACGTCAGACCGTTCTGCAGGGCGACAAAGTACGGGTAAGGATTTGAGCCCGGAGGAACGACTCCTGCGTCGACACACAGAGAGAAGAAGGTGAGGAGCATGTAGATGTAAAAGAAGTTGATGATTTCTTTCCGGCCTGCGATCGTTAATGTGTCAGCATATCGGTATTACGGTGCACCGTGGCCACCCTGGGCATGCTACATACCAACTGCAGTGAACTTCCCCCGTATGTGTAGGATCATGATGACCGTCATGGCCAAGGCAACAATGTGTATCGCGCTCGTGGCCATCTGGAAGATGATGGTATTGGCCACCTCAATATTCCGGGCATAGCAATTGGCGTCGATGCCGACGCCGGTGGATATGGCCCTAATGGGACCGACGGCTGCGCACAGCGGCAGCGGGGCCGTCTGGCAGAAGCTGGTGAAGTCTCCGAAGGCCATGCTGAGCCTTTGGTGGCCGTGAGGCCGTCGAGATCGACTACAGGTTGCGCGGCAGCCAAAGAAGGGGTGAGAGTAGATTTTGTATTTGTCGCAAGGCCAATAGATGGTTCGCAAACCGGCTGGGGAGGTGGGCCCAGGTGAAGTTCGAAGTATGTAGTCTGGCTCAGGCTGCGATTCCTCCTTCGATGCGACAAATCCTCTCTGTTCCTCTCGCTCGGTGGAAAATAAGGGTGTCGATTGCGTCGTTCGGTTCGCGCAACAGTGGATCAGGCCGAGATGATCGAAAATCAATGACAGGAGCCGGGGAAAATATATGAGGCTGGAGGGCTGGCGGCAAGAAGATGGAGACAGAGAATGGATACGGGGATGGAGATGCGGGAGGGGAACTAAGGTAGGTAATGGCTGGACCCAACCAAAACAGTTCACAATATGCAATAGACAATACAGTGCGGTGGTGATGTGGTATCTTTAAACAATGCAATAGAGGATAGAGGAAAGGCTAATATCTCGATGATAACAACAAAAACTGAAGATGGAATGAAGCGAACGTATGTTGTCTGCTTGGCGCTTCGCTTGTCCCTTACGCCCTGCTCTATTTCTGCCCTGCCCGGTTCAACGACTGACGCTCGGAAATCCTGATGCTATGCAGAAGTGGATGCGACTGCGGATGCGTTGCCGTGGGGAGACACACAGGGAGACAACAACCTTGAAAACATCCGGGCAAGTGGCCTGGAATTTGGTGGGTTGCAGTGGCAGCAGGAACTAACTTGAAGGCTGGGGACCGGGGGGTACAACCCCTTCCCCGTTCTGGCTCGTGTTCGGTGCAGGGGGCCAGGGGGCGCATAACACTACGATAGTGTTGTACTAGTAGTTGCATAGGCGTGGTCTATTGGCCCAGCTGGCCCAGTGATACCTATTCTTCTCACTGGGCAAGTCCGACAAGATTTTGGCTTTGCAATGCAGCCCTGCAGCTTGTGCCTGCTTTGGCTCTCGGCTGATCCTCACCTCCACATTGCCAAAATTACCATTCGTTGGACCTACCTAGGTTAACATAAATCACATAGGCTACCTACTTACCTGGATTGGTTTCCAAAGTACCTAGGTATGTAGTGTATAGCGTATAGAGGTTTATACCCGAGGATCTGCAGTGCCGGCATCGCTCCGCATACAACAGTCTCGGGAGGCCAGAACCAGACAAGCAAAAAACACCCCGTGGGCTCCTTCAAGAAGGCCCACAGTCACGAAAAGCCCAAAGAGACTTTTTGATGGTTCTTCATCCTACGGTTGAACCCCTGGCCTTGAGGCTGGGAGTGGTAAGAATGGGTAGGTAACTATGGAGGTTCCTTGGTGGTGTAGTATGGCCACTACACCAGCTCCCCTCCAGGTTGAAGTGATGGGGGCTTAGTGGTGTCTATAAGGAGGGCAAGGGAGAGAAAGGGGGGTTGAAGTAGCTGTGTACTATGTATTTCTGGTGGCAAGTCACGAGATCGAATGCCTCAGTCTTCGGTAAGTACTTGGGTATGGAGCGGGCAATCAATCGTTAATATAGCCTCGAATCTCCTAGAGGTACAGACAAGGGCGGATCAGGACCAAGCACATGAGCACATGGTTATCTCTGCAACATTGGATAGATGATTGGACTTTTCGACCTCCTAGTGTACTACCTTGGCAACCTGTTTATCAAGGATGTCCATCACTTGCAATGGCGGGATGCACGATGAAATATTCGAGGGGACCTCATACGTTCGCTCGATGTGGTAACCAAGGGATAGTACACTCTCAAATTCTAGTCTCTAGTTATGAGCGACCTTCAGAATGCTCTCCTCCAACTGCCCAAATGCACCCAGCACAGCCCCATACCTCTCAAACGTCCCCTTCTTGTACCCATCATCAACCTTCTCGATGGCCCCCTCCTCCTTCCACCGCTTGCCGATCAGGTCGTCAAACGTCTCCCCCTCACCCCTCTCCAGCGCCCAGAGCGCCTTGTACGCACCGCCCAGCGCGCACGCGTTCCCACCAACATCGAGCTTGTACACCCCCTCGGCGCCGCCCAGCACGTCACCGATGACCCGCGCGATGGCCGGGTTGAGGCTGCCGCCGCCGACGAGGTAGATCCGGCGGGGCTGCGCCGGGACGTCCGGGCGGTCGTTGGAGTGGACCAGGTTCTGGGAGCGCAGGCGCAGGGACAGGGCCTGCGACTCGACGATGGCGCGGGCGTCCTTCTCCGCCGGCCACTTCTCACTGCTGCTGATCTCCGTCAGGCCTGAGCCGTCCTTCGCGCTGGCTGTGTACCGCCACGTGCCGGCCTTGATGTTGGGCACGATCTCCGGGAGCGGGAAGTAGAGGCCCAGCTTTGCGCTGTCTGTGGTCTCGTCCTTGACGTCTAGGGGCGGTGTCTCGAGCACGGCCTTATTGAAGTTTGCCCATGGGTCGCCCCCGCTCGCGGGCGGTAGGCTGTCGCGTATCTTTTCCCTGGCCAGGCCGCCGTTTTTGTAGCAGAGCATGAACATGTACTGCTCCGGCGTGGTCGGGTGGTTCATGAAATGGTATGCAGGGTCAGGTTTGTACTTTGGTGTGATCATAAGGAACGTGGTGGACGTTCCCAAACTAACAATGGCATCCAATGGCCTCAGCGGGAGGGCGAGGATGGTCCCTTGGTTGTCACCTGTGAAGGGCGCGATTTGGGCCTCGGGCGAGAAGCCATACTTTTCGACGAAATAGGGTGAGATGGGTCCTATGCTCCCGCCGCCATCCAGGCGAGGCTGGCCGAGTTTTGATACCAGCGCATCAACGCCTGATGGGCCGCCAGCAGTGAGTTCCAGGAGTGTTTTGTCCCATGAGTTCGTCTGTATGTCCCATAAATTCATGCCGGTAACATCGCCAATGTCCAGTGGTGCGACGGCGCCCAGGAAAACGGAGGCGAGCCACGAAGACACAAGGGAAATGCGCGCGGTGTTGGCGTACATCTTTGGGAGCTTCTTGCGCAGGCGCAAGATCTGTGGTCCAGTGAATCGCTGAGACATCAGATGTCAGCACAATCCCTTTGTCCGAACTAACGGATGGTGAATTTGTCTCCATCCCCGAGAGGACTCACATGATGCGCCGCACTACCCGTAACCTCTGCCAACCTCGTGTTGCTTCCCAGCGCAGCATCGAACTCGTCACACTGTTTTTGCGTGGAATGATCCTGCCAGTTCGGGCCGTAGGGGTGACTCAGTGCGCCTTCCAAGTGCGCCTTGAGACTCGTAGAACCATTCAGGCTGGCCAGTAGCTTCTCGGCCTCGTGGTTCCAGAACACGCTTCCGTGCTGCTGGCACGCACCGCTGATGCCCCTGATGCGGTTTAGAGGCGCCTTCTTCTCCTTCAGCCGGGAGAGGACCAGGTCGATTGCCTCGAACCACATGGCGACCGGCGCGAAGACCTCACCCTCGTCTTCATTGACGAGTACGCCCTTCTTCAGGCCATATTGTGCGCCAAAGTCCGCGTCGAAGTCTACTTTTGCTTCGGAAACGACATGTAGGTCGGATTGAATCACGATAGCTATTATCGAGTGTAAGTATGAGCACCAGAATGTTGTTGTCGCATGCAGTTTATCCGTATGTGTATGAAGGACCATGGCTATAGGTGTATGAATGGGATGGGTTATGAGAGCATCTTCGTACCTTTCAGTTGCTGGGTCGAGAGGTCGAAACCTAGGTATAATGGACCTTCACTCATTGTCAACGCTATTTTCAAGTAGGTATGCTGAGTATTGACTTAAGAAGAGTTAGGTATCTTAAGTGAGCAGTTGATGCGTTCGGGAGGTATTTCAATTATATGAGGTCATGGGGGCCTAGGAGCCGGACTCCAGTTATCTATCCGAACGAACGAACGACCCGCTACCCCATGGGCGTGGGGCGCCCCAGCAGCTTTACACCCTGACACCGTCACCGTGGGGCGACATCGCCGAGTGCGCAGTGCAGAAAGGTCGACATTCAGCCTCGTCGCGAGCACTTAAGTTCACTACAGTAGGTACTTAGTGATTACTTATAACTTGAAGTCATTCTTGCGTGTTGTACCCAGTATCATGCGGGCGCGCTAAGAATTTGACATTTTTTGCCGCGCCAATCAGAGATCATCCGTACCTGACAGCAGCGGTATCGTCTTTCCTTTTTGGTGCAATAAGTTGACCCTGTGAGCATCTCCGGGTCTTCGGTGTATTTGAATCGAGGGGTTTCCATCCCTTCATATTCCGATGGTTCGATAAAGCCCATGACTGTATCTAAACAGAAATTCCGAATGCTGGGTAAAACCCCGTGACAATTACCCTTACAAGACAACACACAAATGGCCTGTTCATATCTCATGACAGGTGTACACAGACGCCTCTTTTCTCCCGAGTCTTCCTGAACGCCGCCCAATGCCATCCGTTTTGGGTTTCGGTGTGTATGTACACCTTTGTCGGGACTTTGGTGGTATGTACAGTCCAAACCCCCCGTCGCCGCTCTCGTAGTTTCCAATCGCTACTTGTGCTTGTGGTCATGATCGTGGTCGTGGTCGTGGTCGTGGTCGTGCTCCTCTGGCTCCGGGCTGGACTGAGGGCTCACGCTTCCAGGAATGAATTCGTCGAATTTCGCAATCTCAGCAGCAGCTTCTTTGGGCACGAACCGCACCCGAACCCTGCGCACTCCACGGACTTTGGCTCCAACCTGTGTTCGCACTGCACTCTCCACCTCCCGGCTATCCTCGACGGTCCATCCGCCGGGCACCGCCAGCTCTAGGTCGACCAGATAGTTCTGGCCAGACTTAATGCCCGAAACGTCCAATAGCTCAACCTCATGGCCTTCGGTGACGGTTCCCAGACTCTTCAAGACTTGCTTCCTGACTGAAGTTTTAACTTCATCGTCGATAGTCCGATCTGCGAGCTCGTAGAGCGAGGAGACAGTGTTGCCCCAGCCGCCCCTAATGACCAGGAACGAAATCAGGAGTCCACCGACGGGGTCGAGCCATGTCGCGTCCTTGAGGAAGTTTGCGCCGAGAATAACGAAGAGGGTGACAATGCCGGTCCAGCTGTCGACTCGGTGGTGGATAGCGTTGGAGGCGAGGACGGCGGATTTGCGCTCTTTGGCGACTTTCATAGCTATAGTAGGGAGTACGGGTCAGCTCCAGACTCTTGTGCGCCGATCGCCACACCTCATCGTGCACGGTTTCAAGACTTACTCGCGTGATAGAGCCACTCTTTGACCGCGACCGTCCCTGCGGCGAGCCAGGCGGCATTCAGGCTTGGGCCCATCGCCAGTGCGCCGTGTGAATGGCCGTGGCTGTGCCCGTGCCCATGGTGTAACATCTCCTGGAAAGCAGCAGGGTCCATGAAGAAGTGACCGTAGAGAGTTTCAAGGCTGTTCAGTCCCATGAATATGCCACCTGCTAGCAACATTCCTGACACGCCCAGGGATCCCAAGCTCTCCACCTTGCCAAAGCCCGTAGGGTACCTATCGGTTGGTAATCGCAGACTGAAGGACACAGTCATGAGGGTCAGAATATCGGAGGCGAGATCGGTTAAGCTGTGCCAGGCATCTGCTATCATGGACTGCGAGTTGAATATGTATCCACCGACGAACTTTACCACGGCCATTCCAAGGTTGGAGTAGAGACCAATTCGGGTGATTCGGACGCCGGCGTCATTCTTGTTCTTTGAGGTGAGGTAGACATTGTCATGGTGGCTGTGGGAGTGGCCAGCATGGGCTCGAGTCTGGGTTGCTGTAGCCATGATGCCAGACAGCCAGTTTGGTCGCAGCCGATTGTTGGGTTGATATATGGGTGTATGGGTGAAGGACGACTGGGAGGAAGATGTTGTTGGTCGTGTTGAAGAAGAGAGTGAAGGGGTTGAAGAGGAAGAAGAGGTGGGGTAGGAAGAATGGTAAACACGAGTTTGGTGCCAATGAGGTTGAGGTGGCCTTAAGGGACTAAATGTCTGAGCACAAGTGAACACATGCCTCGGTCTCAAAGTATCCTCGTTGTTTCTGGATATAGTTTGGGATCGGGATGTGGGAATGACGGCCCCGAGTCTGAGACGCAATTGTGACCCTACATACTTGTACCCAGAAGGGCCTCGAAAGCGCAAAGACGAGGAGGGGCCGGCGGGAGGCATGAAATGAGACCGAAAATAACCTTATTAGTGGCAATAATGGATGGACAAGGGGTAAAGAAGAGAAAATATGGACGACGCGCGAAGTGGGTGTGTGCACAATGCGCCGTGGTGTGTGGGAGAGGAGAACAATTGAGAGAGGCTTTTGGACGCGTATCAGTTGACGTATGTCAGGGACAAAGCTTGGAGACACAGGGCCGATTAGTTATTGTCACACGCTAGATAGGTTCGGTACATAATGCGCCCACTTTGTCCCAGGAAGTCAAAACACTTCACTATGGCATGATTGACATGGAAGCCAGTTATTACTGTGCGAAGCAGAGTCAGACGCCCTACGGTACTCAAGTGCCATAGGTAATATTAATACTAGGGACAAGTTCAAGGCCCCACCCACTAAAAGGATGCTGCCGTCATCATTGTTTCTGAATACCTGGTTGTAGTCTACATAATCAGGTAGCTGTTCGTAACCATGATCAACTGCTTGGGTGCTGAAGTTAAAGTGCTCTCATCTGAGAAAACTCAAGGTGCTTAATCAAGAGGTACCTAGATACTTAGCCATCCGGGACCCTGGCAGTTGAGGCAGGGAACCCAAGGTCCCGTCCAGTGAGCCTCCCGGGGTTTTCAATCCGACCCTTCCAGGTATCCACTCCATTGTTGACCTAGGTACCTAGGTAGGCATTTACTACCTAGGTATGTAGGTAACTACGCAGGTACAGGCAGATATCGTATAGAGTACGGTATCTTTTCAAGGTAGCATGATGGTGGGGCTCTTCGGAAATGGAACCTCGGGAATGAGTTGGCACTGGATAGTATTGATGATTGAGGCGCTCCGGGAACGCTACTACATTTTGCTACATAGTCCTATCATGTACAACAGTACCGCTCTGCCGGTGTGGCGGATGCGCCCATGACGCCGACCACTTGCCTGAATAAGAAATCTCAGCAGGCGAAACTCCAGTCACTGGCCATCGATACGACACTCAGAAATCGACAGTACTCCTCATCTCACCCTGCATGGGAACCACTCTAACACATCCTCGGCCCCTGATCACCCTGCTCCGTCCTCCCATCTTGGCTTCAGATCCGCAGACGGATCCTGTACATGCGCGGACGCTTACGTACACCTGTTTTGGCTCTACCACCGGACTGCGATTGAAGAGCCACCATTAGCAATGAAGAAAAGCATCCTCCGTATTCCTTATACTTCCGAGTTTGCTGCGCCTACCGTCTTCCCTGTGACAGCGAATAGTCTTAACGGGGCCGTCGCTGCGCTGCAGGAGTTCATCACATCACCTGTACCGAGCAAGAGGGGGCTTTCAGATTCGACTGTCATCCTCTCAGGCGCCGGACTATCTGTGGCCTCTGGTCTGGCAGATTACAGAGGTCAAAATGGGACCTACCGTGTCAATAAGGCTTACCGTCCCATCTACTATCACGAGTTCCTCAGTGCCCATGAGACGAGGAAACGGTACTGGGCGCGGTCGTTTCTCGGTTGGTCGACACTCGAGAAGGCAAAACCGAACACAGGTCACTATGCGGTGAGAGATCTTGGACGGTACGGGAATGTGCAGAGCGTGATAACGCAGAATGTGGATTCTTTTCACCCCAAGGCTCATCCAAACATCCCAACGCTAGAGCTCCATGGCTATCTTAGGTCAATGGTGTGTACATCATGCCGCAACGAATTTTCTCGGGATGCTTTTCAGGACGATCTGGCACGCTTGAATCCGGCCTGGGCTGAATTTCTTGCTGATGCAATTGCCTCGGGCGCGCTTGACACCGGTTCCCCGACTGATGGCAAAGCCCAAGGAATGCATACGAAGATGCGTGCAAATCCAGACGGTGATATGGATCTTCCAGACGCGCCCTACACGACATTCCGGTACCCAGCATGTCAACGGTGTCTGGCCGATCCACCGCTGGCGCCGGACGGGACTCGACAAAAAGTGCAGGTTGACCGGGAGGGTGCTTGGATACCATCCAGTACCGCCGGAATACTTAAACCCGCCGTCATCATGTTTGGGGAGAATATACCAAGCACTGTGAAGACACTGGCAGAGCAGGCTGTAGATGGGGCCGGTAGGATGCTTGTATTAGCAACCTCGCTCGCCACATACTCGGCGTGGAGACTCGTCAAACAGGCAAAGGACCGTGGCATGCTAATCGGTATTGTAAACATGGGCGGTGTGAGAGGAGAGGAAACCTTCACCGTCGACTGGAATCCTGGCCAGAGCGGCGCAGAGGGCGTCAGGTTAGACATGTCGACTGAGGAACTTCTTCCGGAACTGGTGCAGGCATTGCGACAGTCTTCTCCAGAAAGCTCGCTCTCGAACGAACCGGCTGGCCTAGAGAGTCAAGGCGCCGGAAGGTTTTAGCAATATGCTCTCTTGATAGATAAATTCGTCCTCATGCTTCACAAGCATATACAGATGCCATCTTGCGCCTTGAAAGAGGTTTTCAGAAAAAGTATGCCGTTCGTCCTTTCGTAGAGGTTTGTGCAGCAGGGTCCGTCTTAGTTTCTTCCGTTGCCACAAACTTGGTGCTTGGCGCGGGTACTCCTGAAGCCTTCGGCTTGTCCTGCTTTCTTTGACTTCGCGACGTCGTGTCTTTCTCGATCTCGTTCAGGACTACGCTCTCCAGTCAGCGCCACATACCAAGCATCCGCACTCTTCCGCACCCGATCACTTACCTTCCTCCCACCCGGCCTCCTTGTCGGGATCACCTGAACCAAGTACCCTCTCAACATCCACAGTCTCGCCGTTTTGTATCTTCTCCATAACCTCGCGCAACAGTGCGATGCGCACGTCTGACCGGCGCATAACGGCCTCAAAGTTCTTGCGCAGCGAGATCATCTGGATCGACATGGATCCGATCAGCAGGAATATGATGATGAAGAACGTCGCCGGGTTCCAATCCTTCGATTTGACCTTCTTGGGCGCGTTCGGGTCCTTCACCCGGTTTTCGGAGCGCAATGGTTTCGGGATCATCGATCTCCAGAAGGATACCTCAGCAACCCGAGGTTGCATGCTGATGAAGCGCGCATTGTGTTGGGAACTTCGCAGTGCCAGCTGGCTTACTGCCGTCGGTCGGAAGAGGCCGGATGTGCGTAACACGCTCCGTATCGCCAGTCGATCCATGATTACTGGGTGAATGTCGAGATTTGGTTGAGACGTAGAAGATTCCGAACTCCGGATTTGGAGCTTAGAAGAATGAAGAGAGTGGTCCATGCGCTGGGGGGACCCTGTCGGCTGTCGCAGGAGCTCTGGCCCTGTTGCCCAGCCAACGCCCCATGTGGACGGGCAGCTTCCAGAAACGGGCATAACCTGGACAGCATACCACGGTAAGATACGAGACAGCGGTGATCTTTACATAGCACTTCAAGCACTTTGCTCCGAATATCTACCCAACTATCGTCCCTTTTTGGAGATCCTCTGCAGCCTTGCCCATGATATGACTAGGAATCACCCTCAACTCTTGAAGAGTTTTACATGGCTTCCCTTCAAGACCAAGCAGAGCAGGTCAAAATAGCTGTTGCATCCATAGCAACATGCACACCCGCGGCAACTGTTCTCCTCAAGGAGCTCCTACTTTCCAAGGACAATGACACCCCTGAAGCAGGTACCCAGGATCCACATGCGACCAAGCCTACCCGATCGACGAGTACGAGACGACATGGCGCGACATCGAGGACAACGGAAGCCAAGAAGGCCGCAGGGGAGGATAAGGCCGGACTGACTACGAAAGAGAAGGCTATGCTGGCCACACATATCATCAACATCACATTGAAGTCTCTCGGAGAAGCTGCGAAGGCTCCTGCGCTGGCCGTGCACAAAATGCCGACTGGAGAGGAGGATCTCGTGAGGAGCGCTGCTAAGAGACACGTCCGCAGATCGAACTCGACACCCATGACGCCCATGCAACCTCGCTCCCTCAATCGGGTTTCCACGTCGCCGGATATCACGAGAAAATCGATTAGGACACCTAGCAATCTAAATGCCTGCACAGACTGCCTGTCCACCGTTGAATGTGCTCGCGTCGCATTCTCGGCACTCCGGTCTTTGCAGAAAGCGAGCAGGATTACCCTGCCAGAGCTGCAACTTGAGGCTGGCATGTCATCACTGGTCGGAAAGCTCATCGGCTTGGGCCTGACGGATCATGCTGTCAAAGAGTTAAGGCTCCTGAAAAGGAGGTTGGATGAGTTACTGGGGTCAGGGAAGGGGTCATCTACGACATTGGGCGCATCGACCTCCAGGCTTTGGGAGCTTCTTGAATTCGAACAAGTCCAAGCTACTGGCCAGCTTCTGAACTTGGTACTCAGCACGCAAATGCAGGTACTCCGGATTATGTCGAAACTCAAGAGGCCTATGGACATAGAAGGCGCTCTCCCTCTCCTCCGGCCGAACTCGACATCATCCCCGATCAATGTCCTCCTTCGGACCGCAGGGTCAGGCGGACCAGATAAGGCAAAGGCAGCTCGCCAGCTGGAAACACTGTCACAGCTTCTAATATCCTTGGTGCCGAGCACTTCAAGTAGCGAGGATGAGACCGCTACCGAGCCAAAACTCAGCATCTCTCCACAGGCCGCTCTTGAGCTACAGACAATCGCCCTTCAGTCGCGATTGAGCTGGTGGAGATTGGCTGGACACAACGCCGACGTGGACAAGGATATTTTGGCGCCATTCTCGAAATGCATCGCGGCCTACGTTCGAAGGACTCAGAGGAAACAACCATCCGATTACAAGGGCTGTCTCGCCGCCTTCAACATCATTTACGGCGAGATTCCAACGCAGAACTTGAAGCCCTCAAATCCTTCGAGAACACCACTAGCTAGCATTTACCAGACACTGTCGAAGCTGGCGCGGGAGGTAGGACATATTGATGATGCCATATTATGGACCGAGAAATCCAGTCAGCTGGTGGACCGAAGTCAGTACTCAGCGGCAAAGGCTTGTTCAACTTCAGCATTGTTATTATCATATCGACTCAGAATGCCATGGAAATACCCCATCCAAGACCTGCAAGTCAAGGAAGTGCTGGAGGGCCTTCAGGGCCAGCTTCGAGGCGACAGCTCGGAGTTAGATGAGCTTCTGGAAAGTCTCATCATGGCGTTAAAGTCTACTGTAAAACTGTTGTTCGGTGGAATGCATGACGAAAATGGAAACAAGTATCTGCCTCCGACAGATTTCACTGAGCTCTTAGAATCCCTGATTTTGCAATTGCCGCGATTTTGCCTTCGATGGCTGGGAAAGCGACCTTCATCGCCAGATGATACCAGGAGTTTCCTTCGTTACGAACAACGACGGACTGTTTTGGTCAAGTCGGCTCCTCAGGTTCTGGATTCCGCCTTGTTACTCGCAAAGACGAACATTGCTGGAAATGGGATGTCTTGGGACAAGCTCGATGTGCTCTTACATGACTGCATCGGACTTCTTGACGGCCTCGGAGATCAAGCCTCTGTGGATCCTTCAAGTTACTACTACGCCAAGATATCCCATCTTTACTATGTTCAACATACAAACTTCATGAACGCAAGCAGAAAATCGAAGGCGGATGCGAAGGAGAACATGGGCCTTGCACTGCGAGCAATGCGTCGCTCAATTGACTGCGTCAAGCACCGGACGAGCAACGAGAGGCATAGGGCCCAAATAGTCTTCAAATTGGAGCGTGCCAGCGAAATCTATAGAGACACAGGCAGGCCCGATGATGCACTTGTGTCACTCCAAACCCTCCGGACAATCCTCATAGAGGATGGTGTCCTTGCAACCGTGGCCCAGGCGTTAAAGACTCTCCCTCCACGCCAGGCGTGGGCGATAAGCCAGGATGCGGAGTCTCTTTCATGGTCACTAAGGTCGATTGCGCGAACGGAACAAGTTTGGGTCGACTGGACCCTCCACTTGGATGAGCCAGAACGGCTTGCTGCTCTTGAGCATCGAGTTGATCTCATCCTTTCAAGAAAGGTTGCAACTTCTGGCACTGTTGGCTTGTCAGAACCCTGTGTCGAAGCGTTGCTCCAGTTGTGCTCAGTAGAGAGATACCCAGTGAGAAGGCTGAGGATCTTGATACGCCTTCTAGTTGCCAACGTTGGCAACGCAAAAGAGCTCGAGGCTGTGCAAACTCAGATGCGAGAAGTTGTAGCCGTTAATGATGTTGGCGAGGATGCTGGTCTGAGAGGCACGCTCTCGCATATGAAAGCACTGTCGGAATCCATGTTTTCTCTTGCCAGTCAGCCGCCTGATTACAATCAGATCGAACAAGCCATGGGAGCGTGGCAATCTATCCTCGACAGTTCACAGGACGCGACTGAACTAAAAGGACGAATTGACGACGTACCAGGACTTTTGGAGCACCTGCAGTCTGTGGCAGACTGTGCTCGACTATCTAATTGCAACAACCTCATGTTGACTGCTTTACAACTCGCCGCTGATATCGGGCGCAAAGCCGCCGGAATAGATACATCATTGATTCTGCAAATCTCGGCAGCACTTGCACTTCAGCTCACAAACGTCGGCCAATCTTCAAAGGCAACGATAGTCCTCGAGCAAGCCAAGCAATCCTTCCAGACGGGCAAAGCACCAGGCCATGAGGAGATGGTACGTTTCCTGCTTGCACATGCTGAGTATTTCATTGAGATCGGCAACATCGAGAACGCAGACAAAATTCTGGGCCAGGCCAAGGAGGTTGCCTCCGCGATAGACCTGTCCGCCCGCTCGAAAAACCGAAGACTGATGTTGGCTCAAGCTTCCTTGATGTATTCCTGTGTCGCCCTTGGACGAGGGGATGCACCTGGTGCTCTTACCTATGCTAGAAATGCCTCTCGTGTATTGTTCCAGGAATGGCTTAGGCTAGAGAAACAAGGGAAGTCTGTATCGCCGAACAATTCTTCAAGCTCAGCGGACGAGTCTGCAATCAACATGGATGCCTGTGTGGCCGAGGGCGTGGGTAAGAGTAAGGACATCTCGTCTAACATCTCGGGACCTGAAGCATGGAAGCTAGCGCATCCGGTGATGAGAGGGCTCCTCTTCCTATCGAATACGTATGCGCATCTGGGAATGTATCAGGAAACGGTATACTACGCTGAACAAGCGCGAAAGGTTGCGCAAGCTGCTGGTTCTGAAGCATTACTCGTTGAGTGTGATGCGTGGATGTCCTCCATTTCCGCCAGGGCAGGGAAGCTCGAGGATGCCTTGAAGAGTGTGAGCCAAGTCAAGTCCAGGCTCGACGGTGATGACTACTCCAGCAAGCTCATCGCTCTCTGCTGCCAACTCAGCAACATCTATCGCGAGGCTAAAGATTTTGAGTCCGAGAAGAGTATGATTGAGACCGCGGAGGCGATGGTGCGAAGGATGGCTGGCCGTTTTGAGGCCAAGGATGGAGTGCTTGAAGTACAGGATGCCATGGCTATCGATTCCAAGGCGACGAGGCTCCCCGTCCGGACACCGCGCACAACGACGACCACAACCTTGACACGCAAAGTGAGAGCCCCTGCCCCTACGGCTGCTATCAAAAAAGCTACGACAACGAAGCCGGCACTGGCCTTCTCAGAAGGTCTTGGAACAGAGGATGCACACCTGGCCTCTTTGAGAGCGTCAGTCATAGTCGAGAAGGCGTCTTCCTTGATTCACCAGAAAGACTGGACAGGGGCATGGGAACTCTTGCAAGGATTGCACCAGTCATCCAATGTTGCGTCACATGTGGTTTCCGAGCTAGTCACAGCCGCAAAGTCGTTGCTAGGACAGAGCATGGATCAGATGGCCAAAGATGCTGTCTATTCTGTCATCCAGGAGTCAACGTTATCATTTCCTTCCGTCTGCACTACTTCCATTGCCGCCCAGGGATCGGATCGATTCTCGATGTTCCAGGCAACTCCTCCTCCCAAGGTAATTGCTCCTCCGGATTTTCAAGAAAAGGATATGTTGCAGCCGCCCCATGGGTACCTCGAAAACTTACGAGAGGCGAGAGGACGTCTCCTGGAAGCCCACGCTTTGGCATCGGTTATGGGAGACGGTCGAGAGGTGCACAAGATCTTGAGCATGCTACAAACCGTTGTCATTCTCCTTTCGGCTGCTTCACCTTCACCCAGAAAGGCTGGAATTGTTGGGCATCCTGGGTACGCAACTTGCTCTATCGAAATGGCAAGGAACCTGACCTGGCGCCGGGAGTACAAGGCACTACTAACAGAGAAGAGTTCCGGGAGAGATGGGTTGGAGTGGCCCGAGGATATGAGGCCTGCAGAGGATAGACGAACGAGCTTGAACCCTGTGGTCGACATGAGCAGGTTCCAGCGAGAATACATCGACATTATTCCTCAAGAATGGACTGTCATATCTATTTCTCTGAGCGACAACAAGCACGATCTCTGCATCTCAAGGTTACAAACAGGGCAGAGCCCTTATGTCATTCGACTACCCCTAGAGCGGGCAACCTCTCGAGATGCTGACAATGAGGTGTTCAATTTTCAGCAAGGCCGGGCGGAGCTCCTCGACATTATCAAGCAAGCCAATGCGACCTGCCATACGAAGCGTGACTTCTCTGTCAAGGGCGCGAAGACAGCCTGGTGGGCTGAACGGGAAGCTCTGGATGTGCGGTTGAAGGAGTTGCTCTTGCGAATCGAACAAGTATGGCTCGGCGGTTTCAAAGGAATCTTTTCCCAGCATCGACGACACCCCGAGCTACTGGCAAGATTCCAGGAGAATTTCGAGAGCATTCTCGACCAGCATTTGCCTTCGCGGCGGCAGATCCGAGGAAAGAAGACCAAAGCTCAGGAGGCATCAACGAAGGTCACACTCGACCACAGGATTCTGGAACTCTTCATTGGGCTTGGAGACGACATAGGCGCTGACAGTGACTTTGACGAGATGCTCAATGATCTACTGTACTTTGTCGTTGACATCCTCCAGTTCCACGGAGAACGAAACGCCTACGACGAGATCGACTTTGATTCAATGGTGGTAGAGACGTTGGACGCTCTTCGTTCCTATCATGATGGTGCCAACTGCCTTGGCGACAGCAAGACAAAAAGCCACACGGTCCTTGTCCTGGATAAGTCTTTGCACACATTCCCTTGGGAATCACTCCCAGCTCTGCACGGGCTTGCTGTCTCTCGTGTACCCTCGCTCGCATGCCTCCGCAGGCTCATCCTAGAGCAACGGTCACCTTCAACAGAGGTACCCCAGAGCGATGGAATAGGACACCCAGCCGGACATTATGCCTCCATCAACTCCGGTACCTACATGCTCAACACCAGCGGCGACCTTAAGACCACTCAAGCCACCTTCGAGGCGCCTTTGTCCAGCCTCGACTCCTCGTGGAGGCGCATCGTCAAGAAGGCGCCCACCGAAGCCGAGTTTGAGACGGCCCTTTCGTCATCCGACATCCTTCTCTACATGGGCCACGGCGGCGGTGCGCAGTACATCCGAAACCGGACAGTCCGCCGCCTCGACAAGTGTCGCGCGGCCGCGCTCCTCATGGGCTGCAGCTCGGCGAGCCTGGCGGACGTGGGCGACTTCGAGTGCTACGGCCTGGTGTGGAGCTACATGCTGGCGGGGTGCCCGGCGGTGGTGGGTACGTTGTGGGACGTGACAGATAGGGATATAGATCTGTATACGGGGAGATTGTACGAGGAGTGGGGCCTGGTCGCGAGGGGGTCTTTTCACGGGAGGGGGGAAGCTGCTACTTCCCGCCTGGATGGCCCCACCGAGGGCGACACAAGGAAGGCAGCAAGAGGAGGCTCGCGGAAGAGGGCCGCAGCAGGAGGGGGCGGCGGCGCTCCTGGCGGTGACACCGCTGGCGAATACGGCGACGTGTCCCTGCCGGAGGCTGTGGCCCGCGCGAAGAACTCAGGTATCTGCAAGTTCAGGTACCTGAACGCCGCTGCCGTCTGTGTCTATGGCATACCGGTGTACGTTGACCGCGGTGGGCGATGAGAGCGGAGCAAATCACCGGTCGTGCAGAAGCGAGGATAACCTCACAATGACTGGATAAAGAGCGTGTTTGGTTGGATGGAGGGACTCCAAGCGGGCCTTTTGTATGCGCTTGTGTGGTATTACGAAGATATGCATTGGGAGAATGAGCCAGGCGTTATTGTGGTTGGTTTGTGCTACGGGCAGGGGCCCTCATAGGTCATTTCCGGACTGCATGATTCTCTGATACGTCATGAGAACAGATGATGTTTAGTGTTT
Source organism: Cytospora leucostoma (assembly GCA_003795295.1). Classification (NCBI taxonomy): domain Eukaryota; kingdom Fungi; phylum Ascomycota; class Sordariomycetes; order Diaporthales; family Cytosporaceae; genus Cytospora; species Cytospora leucostoma. Next base: position 176,839 of record LKEB01000014.1, on the reverse strand, counting down.
GCAGCGTCTTCTAGATTGGATTAAGTGCAAATTTGCGTACTTCAATGTTGTATCAAGATGTCGTGTTCTCACGTCCCTTCCTGCCTGGGCTCAAAGCCGAGCTGGCGGATGTGCTACTGTCACAATGAGCCGGGACGTGCGAGCCGAGCCCTTGAGTACGATGAGATATGTCAAGATATGTCAGACACAACAGCGGTATACGAGTGGATGGAGCATCCCCTTCTTGAGCCTTGATCAGACCCAAAAGATTCAGACGAGCTGCTAACCCATCAGCATCAGGATCGAGCCAAGGCACTTGGGAGAGACGGGACCCGAGACTGGTGGTCTGTCTTTGGCGACATTTCCGGCAAGCGCAGTCGTATCAGTGCCACATATGATCATGGCTCCTCCAAGAAAAGATCTGACCTGTGTTGAACACATCTGCTTGTTACGACCGAGATAGCTTGCGAGGCCTTCTATTGTGCCATGCCTGGAAGGTTCTCCGTAGTAGTCCCACATCGATGCTCAGGATATTTTCATGAAGGGAGAGGCTGTCACCGTTCAAGGTGCTACTGTGGGCTGTAGACGAACGTTTGCAAAACGTGTAGCGAAACCCTCGGATGTCGGCCTTGGTGATGAGATAATGATGGTGATGAAGACTACGAGCTTGACCATCTCGACTTGGACGGTGTTACTATGTTGGAAGATACCACCTACCAAAATACAGTTGCATGTACTACATTCTGGACCCTGAGGGTTTGATGGAGAAACAGAGAGTATCCCAAGAGGATGGCGCACCCTAGTAAAAGACCCTAAAGATTGCAACGTCTGTCAAGTCTACTTGCCAGAAGATCAAGTCATACAAGGCCCTGTGCCCAGACAAACATCTGCGGCCTGATTCGCTGTACTTTGAATCCCGTATGCACCTCAATCTGAGGGAATTCAACTTCATCAGCGTCCTGACACCGCGATCTGCCTCCTTGCTGTGTAGAGTAACAAGTGGCTTGCAGAAGATCGACCGTCAAGCTTGATGTTGTGTACCAGAAGGACCCCACATGTTCCAAAGCACTCTCCAAAGAGTCACTTCGGTCTAGTCTTGTCTTGGTCCATGGTCTCGTCACTGGTTCTTCTGCAGTCGGATTTGATACTACCTAGGTAGTCCGTTATGAAGTCATGCTGTGTGATGGCCAGGGCCAGAGCGCCCCGACGCAGCTTGTTTTCGGTCTCGCCTGGTGGTGGGTCAAGGGTCAAGGAACAAGGCTGAGGTTTTCTGCAGTTTGCAACCTTTGTAGTGTACAAATGTAGGGTACGGCTGTCGTGTAACGGACAAAAGCCTGCTGGAGTCTGGGCGAAAGTTGTGCGCGCTGCCTAGCGTAGGCATGCTGCTGCTCTTCTGGACCCCGTCACTGCAACGGTGACTTCAACGGTCGCTAGCCTCACATCTGAGACACACAGGCAACGGCCCGTTGGCACGCGAAGCTGACCGTGCGTCTGAGTGGCTGACGTTGAATCTCTTTCAGCTTTTGATATGTTATGTCAACCAGGGGCAAGGAGGTCAGCCGGCGGATGAAGCGCCTAATATTTCCGACGGTCGATGGCATGTCCATCGTAAAGAGCCACCGTTTCTCGTTAATGCCTGGCGGGGGAGAGGAAGAAAGGAACCCTACTGACTTCCTGATTGTAAGTATTGCTGAGAACCCCTAGGCTGTGTCAAGCACAGAGACACAGCATCAGAGTCGAGCCACCTGCCAACTGTCGTGTCGTGTCTCGGCGGGTAAGTAGCTTTATATATACTACAGCTTGTAAAAGAGCCTTGACGCACGAAAGCTATAGGGCGGGCCGGTCTGAGAGACTGGTGCGGATGGAATATGTGCGTATAGAAACAGCCTCCTCCAAGCGGTGGAGCGAATGCCCCTGGTAAGTGACTCTGACAGGTAACGGAGACGCATGCATCGCGTACGGATTTATCCCTAGATGGATCGATGGGCCGGGAACAGGTACCTACTACATGTGCGCCTGTATGCGATATTATTTACATGATACTTAGGTACCTACTAAGTAGGTACTGAGAAGTAAGGTATACCCGTATGCATGTCCCGTACCTGCTGTGAGGGTGAGTAGCAGCACCCGAGCCCATACCTGATCAAGTAGGTGCCCCAACTGTCACTGCAGCTTTATTGATCCGCCAACTCTGTGACACCCACCAAGATTTGATCCGGGCTGACGACCATTCGTCCACAGCTCAATCGTCAATAGGCCGATCGACCATCTAGACTGTGCCTCTTTCTTCACCCCTCGAGAGTAATTGTCGACTGCCATTCCGTTGGTCCGCCAGTCAGTCCGTCCAAGCCCGCCAATATCTCCCTGAAGTACCACGTGTTGTTGGGCTTCACGGCTTTGCAGCAATTTGCTCCGCAGGACGATGATTACCGCATATGGATCGCAGACAGCAGCGATGGATTGTGGTGAGTGAGAGCATATGTACATCACAACTGGCATGTTATGATGGACGCCTGCAGCATGGAGAGACTGAGAGACCAAGGGACCGCACACTGGGAACACAAGACATGCTGGGAAACGGTCCCAACTAATTTGCGTGTCTCAGCAGTTCCGGTCACAACCAATGATCTACCATGGCGAGCCCATCAAACGAATGAGACTGCCTGACTCTGCAAAATGCAAAGAGTGGTCGCAACGAAGACCTGCATATGCCTCCTTTAGTAACGCCGCGACTCCGGGAGACCCGGGAGAATAGTACAACAACTACTCAGGTACCTAAATAGTGCCATTGGCATAGGATGCCGTGCCCAGAGGTCGTCCACGGGTTCACCACCAAAGACATCTCGACGAGGAGACTTTCAGCATCCCTTACTAGACCGTCGCTTCGACTAAGTCCAGCCAGGCCACCTCCTCCTGAGGACTCAAACATAAATGATAAGCATGCAGCTTCAGGATCTATCGTGCATCGACAGGTCGACCTGCTGCAGTCAGAGATGCGTACGCAATTTCGTACTTGCAGGAGACGCACCTACGTTGCATAGCGGCGCTGCGTCGAGCTTATCTGCAAGACAGACCTTCTGTCCCTGTCTTGGACGGGCTGAGATTGTTTGACTTTCCTCAGAGACACACATACGCATTATATGATGCTTCGTGCTCTTGGAGCTCACTATCCAGGACTGACGGTCTTCACCCGTTGCCGCGCTTGTATGTGCACAGTGCTAAGCCAGGAGTCATGAGCAAAAATCTTGGCCCATAGCTTGATAACACAATGACAAGCTCTCTCCAGGTTGTCCCAGGCCGCTATGGGGTATAGCCTCCCTGGCCCATACTCACACAAGGCCGGCCTGTTCATCGACTGCCCGCTTGGTGCTGTACCCCCCACGCGATCCCATGCAATTTGTCCAGACCGAGGCCCATCGCCAGCTGAGTATGCAGAGTGTTGCATGCAACGCTTCTCCGCCTGAGTCGTACTTCATCTTCTCAGTCTCCGAGCCTCCCAGCGCCGTGCTTGCCGTTGTGCTATCACAACCAGCTAGGTACAGTAGGTGGCAGATACCCCACAGCAAATCCGGCTACGAACAAAGCATGCATACATAGACAGCCCGTACCGGACTGCTGACCTCGGAAGCCTGCGTGTCTAGCCAGCGAGCCAGAGACTACACAGTACGTACGTACATGGGAGGCGAGGATCTTCCCCACGACAGGGCCACACAACGGCAACACTAAACTTGTCCGCACGTCACTTGCCCATATATGCACAGTCCACACCAACCGCGTCGACGACGCGCACTCGAATTGGAGTCATTTTACCCCACAAACTTGACCGCCGAAGACGCTCACTTAGTGCCGTCCCTTCATCCACACCAAGGCAGTCGAATCGTGGAGGAGGCAGAGACATTGACAGGCACATCGCTGTCCGGCCAGTCAGATCCCTGCCCCTGCCCCTATCTCTCTAGTCTCTGTTGCGCACTTGTTCGCAGCGGTGCGCCGCGCTGCACAGGAGCGGATCTGGAACGGGGCACGAGGGCGGGCTCAGTGGAGAACCCCAGTTCAGTCTGCTTCTGCAGAGTGGAGCGTCCACACCACTTCAGCCACAGATCCAACCAGATTCACTTGATTTCACCGGTCTCTCTACCTATGTACCTTCTTCTTCCCCCTTCTAAAATCCACAGTCACCCCGCCTGCCAGAGGATACAATCCCAGTACTTCGCCTCTTGGCATTTTGAGCACCATCTCAGACAGCTTGGATACGTTTTGGCACAACATCTCTTTCCCCCTACAACACCACAGAGCTTTAGAAAGGCGTCTTGCTCCTAGGTTTAGCCATCCAAGGAGCGGAGGAGTCAAGATAGCTACGAGGTTGACATACGAAGCCCGGCTGTCTTATGCCCCTGCACTCCCTCAGTGTCCCACCAAACATGATATAGGCTAGGTTACTCTCTATGTATCCTCAACCTTCTGCGCCCCCCCTCAACAGCATTAGCATCACCAGCGCATGACAAGTTATCTGCGGCCCCTCGGAGCGGGAACCAGGACACAGGCTACCTCTCGGAACACCAAACTCAACTTGGCAAGAATACAACGCAAGTACACGAGATTTGGTGGAGAGAGCCCGATCGTCATCGCCGTCCCGCCCTGCACATATGCAATACATCACAGATTCGTCTGGAATTGAACTCTCCGAGGAGCTCCCGACGAGAGCCAAACCCCAACCTTGTACCTGTTGCATTATAGACCTGCGCCCCGAAGCACGCTGTTGATGATCAGTGGCTCCATCCGACGCAGGCCCTTTTGTTGAATTAGCAAAAGCCATGTCAGCGGCTCTTTCTCAGGTCAATATTCACCCCATCCCTACTGCTGATTTGCACCTGGACTTCTGCCGCCCTGCTGTAAACGGACACGACCCAGACTTACAAGCCCATCCCCTGGAACATCCCCCACAACAACATTATTCGCGCGACCACCTACAAACTGGATCTCGTCGACGCAACAAAAGTCGCTGGTGATTTTTCCCCCCCTCCTCAACAGGGGTTCGAAGGAGGGTAGTCCATCGGTACTCTCCCGGCGGTGCTTGCACCAGGATCGTCGAACTTCCAACAGCGAAACCCTCTGTCATCAGCCATGGCAGACACGATGCCATTGGAGCCGTCAATTACAGCTCACGTCCCGGACTTTGGAGGTGTCGACTCTGTCCAAAGGGAACCAACCATGGACGGCTCAGAAGATGAAAGCCCGGGGAGCCATCCTCACGGAAACTCACTTGAGGATCCTGTGTCGGATGAGTTTGGCCTGATATCCACCGGCTCTGTGGACGGGACTGATGCAGGTGGCAAATCGAAGGAGGACAAGGCCGATGCCGCGCCACCATGGAGTGAGCTGAAAACCAAGGCTGGCAAGGAGCGTAAAAGGTTGCCTTTGGCCTGCATCGCTTGCAGGAGGAAGAAGATACGCTGCTCAGGAGAAAAGCCGGCGTGCAAGCACTGTCTCCGCTCTCGGATACCCTGCGTGTACAAGGTAACAGCACGGAAGGCCGCTCCCCGGACCGACTACATGGCCATGCTGGATAAGCGCCTGAAGAGGATGGAGGAACGAATTATCAAGGTTGTCCCGAAGACCGAGCAGGACAGCATCTCGTCGTCCGTCCCGCGCGCGGTGGTGAAGCCCGCCATACCTGGAACGCTGCCCCAGGGGAAAGGCAATTCGCGGAAGCGGGGCGCGGACGAGGCTTTCGGACACGAGCTTGACCACTGGGCAAAAGCTCCTGCCAAACCGGGTCCAGAAAGCCCTACGCGGCCGAGTTCGTTGACAATGGTCCAGGAGTCCGAGGAAAGTAAACTCTTGCAGGAAGGTGTGGAGGCTCTACCCTCCCGAGAGATACAGGAGCATCTCGCAGAAGTTTTCTTCGAGAATGTGTATGGGCAGGCATATCACATTCTTCACAAGCCCAGTTATATGAGGAAGCTCAGGTGTGTTCAAATGCATTGCGATCTTTCACTGAAATGAGCCTCTGACAAGCTTAATAGAGCTGGCGCCTTGCCACCCGTTCTCATCCTCTCCGTCTGCGCCATGTCCGCTCGATTCTCGAACCACCCCAAATTGAGCACTGCACCGGCTTTCTTGCGAGGCGAAGAATGGGCTTCTGTTGCCCGGGATGTCGTAACGAAGAGATACGAATGGCCGAATATTACCATCCTAACATGCCTACTGATACTGGGACTCCACGAATTCGCCACTTGCCATGGAGGGCGGAGCTGGTCTCTAGGTGGGCAGGCAATTCGGATGGCATTTGCTCTACAACTGCACAAGGATCTTGGGTACGATCCGCTACGGCCAGGTGTCGCACTCAGCTTCACGGATCGTGAGATACGCCGGAGGACAATGTGGGCCTGCTTTCTGATGGATCGGTTCAACTCATCCGGTACAGATCGGCCGGCATTTATCAAGGAGGAAACGCTCAGGATACCATTGCCCATCAAGGAGAAGAACTTCCAACTCGAGGACATGCCCGGGCTGACGGAAAACCTGCATGGCGATGTTTCCACTCCAAGCTCGTCCGGGGAACTGGAGAAGGCCGATGCCAAAAACAACATGGGAGTGGCTGCCTATGTGATCAAGGCTATAGCTGTTTGGGGCCGCGTGATAAACTACCTGAACCAGGGTGGCAAGACTCTGGACGACAAGTCGATGTGGGAAGCCGACTCCGAATACACGAGGCTTATCAAGCAGGCCGAGGACTTGGCGACGTCGCTGCCCGAATCGCTGGTATACAATTCGGATAATATGCACTTACATGATACAGAAGGCATGGCGAATCAATTCCTCTTCCTCCACATCGCGATCCAGCAAAACATCCTCTTTCTCAGCCGCTTCGCCGTCTCTTCGCCAAACGCGAGCTCTCTTCAGTCCATCCCCAAATCCTTCGTCACCAAGGCTGGCGCAAAGGCATTCGGGGCCGCCAATCGCATTTCCGAGCTTCTCAGAGACTCTGAATCTTACTTTGTTACAGCCCCCTTTGCAGGCTATTGCGCCTTTTTATCCAGCACCGTCCATATCTTTGGCATATTCTCAGGTAACTCGACAATCGAAGCGACATCGAAGCGCAATCTGGCCAATAACGTCAAGTTTCTTGCCAAGATGAAGCGCTTCTGGGGCATGTTCCACTTCATGACAGAGAACCTGCGTGAGCAATACCGCACCTGCGCTGATGCAGCACGGCGAGGCAAGCTGTCCAACGGCGTCTCTTCCTCCCCGATCTTCCAATACGGCGACTGGTTTGACCGGTACCCGCATGGCGTCTCGCAATCCGACTTCGTTGATCCGGCTATATACAAACCGAAGGAGAAGGGCGAGGACGCTGTTCTGGAGCAGAGGCCGGAGCTACATACAGTAGAGGAGTTCTTCACAACCCTATCGCCGAGAGAACCGCGCACAAATTCGACAATAACCAAGAGAACAAAGTCTCATGCCTCGAAGAGAGACAGCATGAGTTCCGTGCGCAGCGACACCCATAGCGTCAGCAGCCACCAGCTAGAGTCCGTCAGGACAGATCTGCGTTCAGAGCAGCTGCAGCGGATACAACAACAGCAGCAGGGCCGCTACCCGTGCGATACCTTAGGTGGCCAGACCAGCCGCGCGGCGAGCTTCACGCCCTTGAGCGCCGTCACCCACAAATCTCACAACTCCTCCACCTACCACGCCAACATGTCTCCGATTAGCCCCGTGGCTGTCGATCACGGCCACTTCGCCAATGGACACCATAACTTGTACGGCCACGACATGCTGTCCCTCCAGCTTGCGCAGAACGGCATGCTCCCCCACTCGATGCTCGGGCCCTACGCCTCGGCAGGTCTTGACCCGTCCGGCACGGCCGCCATGCTGGACGCCCTCCCCGGCTGGGACGGTACCGCCGAGAATGGCGCCCGGGACAACGCGGCTCCCCGCCGTGGCGTGTCTGCAGACGGGCCGCATAACAACCCGCACCACACCGTATTCGGCCTGGGTCACGACGCGGGTTCTGCGGCGTGGTTCATGCCGTTCAACATGGAACCGCCTGAGGTGGGTGACATCGGCGGGCTGGCGTCGGCGCTCGACGGGTTCGGGAGCATGTTTGGAGGCGGTGCGGGGGTGCGAGGGGCGGGCATGGGCGGGGGTCATGCTTGACAACCACTGAGGAGGGGGCGGTGTCCGACTGGGGTGCTGTAGTAGCTACGTAGGCCTGCTTGATAACGCAGATGTTGCAGGTGTTGGGATACAAGGAGGTGAGGATATCTCGCGAGGGGAAATGGTTGATGGGGTTTCCGGTTTAGCATCGAAGAGCATCCGTCCGGCATCATGGAGGGCGGGTGATTAAGTCCACCACATTGTTTGGAGTTACGGCATGGCGGGAATACAAAAGGTCACTCACTTGCTGTTTGAAAGACGCGAGGGGGGGATCGAAAGCATAGGAGCTGAATCTGGATGGGCGCTGGTTGGTCACTGATGTGTGTATGTAGCGTATGATATTGGGAAGATTGTACTATTCGTTTCAAGTATGATGAACACGATGAAAGATCATTTTAGAACGTCCTCAGTTGCGGTCGTGATATGTCGACACATTGTACATGTACCATTGTGGAGAGGATGTCAAAGTACTACGTCTCTCCTCTCCTCCTTTGAAGCCCACATGTGACATTCAGGAAGGGGGGACACCTACCGTACATATAATCAAGTCCAGCCTTGGGGATGGCGAACAAGGTCATGGTGATTGCCTACAGTACAGTGCGATCACTCTTACCACTTTACGGATTTGACCAGCGTTGAGAAAATAGACCATCAGTTGGAAAGAGACGGGTACCACGATTATTATGAACATCGATCGCTACATAATATGGAGACCCTTGAGCATCCATCAGGACAGAGTTTCACGGAATCTCATGAGTATGGCTTCTCTGGTGTGCCGCAACCCTACGCCTCGGCAGCGCCCTTCTTCCCCTTGGACCTCTTCCTCTTCTTCTTGGACGCCCCGCTGGCGGCCTCGACCTCCTTCGCCTTCGCGTCTACGGCATCGTCGGCGCCCTGGTCCCTGTCGCCGCCGAAGCCGAACGTGGGCCCCGTCTGCTCGAACTCCCTGCCGAACACGTCCCTCCGCCACTCTCGGAGGCGGGCCTTCTTGCCCAGCCTCTTGCGGTCCTTCTTCTTCTTCTCCCTGTCCCGGAACGTCGCCAGCTTCTTGAGGCCCGCGAACTCGTTGAGCGCCGCGTCCGAGGGCGCGAGCAGGATGTCCCGCGGCGTGAGGCCGAAGGACTGCGGCGACGTCTCGCGGTACCGGAAGCCGGCCGTCGAGGCGCCCGCGGGCTTCTTGTTCTTCTTGGACGTGGCGAGGACGGTCGGGTCCTCCAGCTCCAGCTGGTGCTCCACGAGCGCCTCGATCTTGGAGCGCTCCTGTCGGGAGGCGCGCTTGGCGGCCTGGCGCTCTGCCTTGTGGTCCTTGGTCGTCTTGCGCTTCTTGGACGGATTTTCCTCCTCTTCCTCATCCTCATCCTCCTCCTCCTCGTCCACCTCGTTGGCGGCCTCGTTGTCTGACAGGCTGATAGCCGGCTTGGGCTCCTCGTCCTTGAAGTCGGGGATGATGTCCTTGATGTCGATATCGTCGTCCCACTTGGGCTTCTTTGGCTTCTTCTTCTTCGATGCGCCATCTTCCTCCTCGTCCTCGCTCGACTCCATTCCCGGCTCCACCTCGGCGTAGTAGTTGTCGTCGAATCGCTTCCTCATCTCTTCCTCCCATGTGTTGTTCTCCCAGGCGCCTTCGAGCAACTTCATCCACTCCTCCTCCTTGAGCTCCTTGCCACTTATACCGGCGGCCTTCTTGATCTTCCTCAGCTTCTCTTCGGCCTCCTCGATCTTGAGCTTCTTCAGGCGAGAGCGCTCCTCGTGCCGTTGACGCTTCTCTTCTTCCTTTCTCTGCTTCTCGAGTTCTCTCTGTTTCTTTCTTCCCGTCAACTCCTCCCGTCGTACGGTGCGAGCCTCGATGAGCTTTCGAGAGTATGACTTCAGCACCTCGTTGCTCTTCGTCGGGTCCTCGAACCTCAGGTTGTAAGCGGCCTCCCACTCGTCGGCGTCGTCGTTGCCCTCGCCGTCGTCCGACTCGAATGCCTCCCACCTGTTGCCGTCCTCGGGTACCCAAGCTCTTGCTGCCATGAAATTTGACAGGAACAGGTCCGGGTCCTTGTCAGCCAGTGAGGGGTTGACCTCGGCCGGTTTTATCTTCTCTTTCCTCGAGGGGTGGATCCCGCCCTCCGTGGGTGTCGCCTCGCTCGGCTTCGCCTTTGCCTTGATGAAGCCTTCGCCGTCATCGGAGTCGTCATCCCCGGCAGCATTGATCTCGGCCAGAATGTTGCTCTTCAGGTCCGCCTGCTCCTGCACGAAGGTCCTGGGCTGGTTGGTCTCTTCCTCGTCCGCTCCAGTGTCCCCTGCCATGTAGCGCTCTCGGTGGTAGTCGCGAAGGAACATGGGCTTTTCCTTCTTGTCTTTGACCGGGGCGTTCTCGTCGAGTGCCTGGATGAACTTCACATCTTTGTTGTAGATCCTGGGGTCCTTGTTCTTGATGGCCTGGAGCGTGGCAGAGATCTCGGCGTCGAGCTGCTCGGTGGCCAGGAAGCCATCCTCATCTTCCGTCTCATCTTCTGAGGAGCTTGAGGAGTCGTCGGATTTATCGCCCTTGAACTTCTCCTCAACTGATCACGGTTAGCATCATATCGCTTGCTAGAGACCAAATGTATCGCCTCGTGGCGGCTCTGGAGGACGAAACTCACGTCTTTGCCTCTCCTCTCGCTTCTTGTTATACTCGAAACGCTTCGCATAGTCCTCGTTGATCTTCAGCTCCTCCCCCTTCCCGTTTGGGGCCTGCTCCCCATTGTCGGAGTCGACGTCGTCGAAGATATCCTTCTTTCCCATCTTCGGTAAGACTGAAGGCCTCGGTCTATCTTGGGTGATTCAAGCGCGTCGGCGCTGCGGGGGCACTGAATCTTGGGTCGCAAGATGTCTAGTCTTGTGTGTTCCTGCAGCGGGATGATGGATGGTAAGCAGGAAAAAAGGACCGTGACTTGAACGACCAGAGAAAATGCGCCGTGAACTTTTTTGCAGGGGTCCGATAAGAGGTAGTGTGGGGCTACAGCTGGAGGACCCCCTGTCACCTGTAATTTGTACACTACTATGGCATGGTATGGCAGTAGCGGAATCCCGTTATCCGTAATCCGCGCAGTGCTGCTTGCCCAGGTGCCTTCATTATGGCAGCCTGGCAGTGCTAGTCCCACTGCCTGTCCCACTGCCAGCCCCTAAACCCAGTGTTCATTCAGTGCCACCCCCAGTACTATGTACCACCCACTCCCACCCCTCCTAACCCCAACTAACGTCACTGACTTCCTGGATTCCTGACTAACAACTCCCTAACCTCATTGCATGAGGCAGCATCGATAAACCAACACAAACCAAACCGGAACAAATCGCTGATACGCACGACTCAATCCCATCCAACTCTTCCACTGGTTCACTTGCTTTTCCCTTCAAGACCCCGAGTGGTTCTAGCCTCAACAAGATACAGCCGCAGACAGCAGCAGCAGCATCACACCTTTCGTATTCAGAATGGCGGACTCGAATGCGCCCAAACCCTCTAGCAGCGTCAAGCTGGTGCTGCTTGGAGAAGCAGCGGTCGGAAAGGTATATACTCGCATCTCGAGAGAATCTTGTTGAGGCGATCCGATCAAAGCTGACCGATAGATGCCACCCCGCAGTCGTCGCTCGTCCTCCGATTTGTAAACAACGATTTCCAAGAAAACAAAGAGCCCACCATTGGCGCCGCCTTCCTGACTCAGAAATGCAACCTACCCACGAGGACCATCAAGTTTGAGATCTGGGACACGGCAGGCCAGGAGAGGTTCGCGTCGCTGGCGCCCATGTACTACCGCAACGCCCAAGCCGCCCTCGTCGTCTACGACCTGACAAAGCCCACATCCCTCGTCAAGGCCAAGCACTGGGTAGCGGAGCTGCAGAGGCAGGCGTCCCCCGGGATCGTGATCGCGCTGGTGGGCAACAAGCTGGATCTCACGAATGAGGCCTCCGGCGAGGGCGGCAGCGGGGAGGCGGCCGCCGGCGGTGACGATGCCGAGGATTCCGGTGACGCCCGGAAGATCCCTACCGAGGAGGCCAAGGCATATGCTGAGGAGGAGGGCCTGCTGTTCTTCGAGACCAGTGCGAAGACCGGAGTCAACGTCACGGAGGTGTTCACCGCCATCGCCAATGCCATCCCGGAGACGTCACTGAAGAGCGCCCGGGGCCCTGGTGCGTCTCACGCCGTCAGCCGTGGGGAGGAGCAGCGAGTAAGCCTGACCGGACCCCGTGACCAGGCTGGTAAGGAGGGTTGCGCGTGTTAAGTGCGTGGCGCGTGGCGCGTGGCGGGTGGCGGAAGGGTGCTGTACAGGTTGAGAAGCTGGGAGATATCCGTACGATGACGGAAGACGACGTGGGCTTGTGGCAGATGTGCGTGTCAAGAGGTTGTTGTCTGTCGTCATTGAAAGCCTTGCATTTCCATTCCCATTTCCATTTCCAAGGGACAGTTTTGTTTTTGGGTTTTTGAGAGTGAAAGGTCCCAAGTCCCAAGGGGCAGGTCACTTTTGGGGATAATATGTTTTTGCCATCGTCACATCACTACTGCAGATTCAGATAGCGAATACTACTACCTCTTTCCATCGACACTTGGGTACATACATGCCACCGTCTCTCCTAACAACCTTGGAAGTGACATGCACAGGCCAGCACAGTGAAAGACCATCTCAACGGAGCCGAGCACTATCTCATCAGCATCTCATCAGCCGTAAGTAGTCCGATTAGCAAGTACTGTCTCGGTGGTGGAGTGTCTAGCACGCCTCCCGCCAGTACAAAGGGCAAACCCTTGGAACCGTTGATAATAATGACGCACGGGCCACATCAGCCTTTCATGTTCCCAGAGGTTGTCATTCTGCAGCAGGCCCGAATTTTTGCAGGGACGCGACCACCGCGCCACGACTCGACCACACCTTTACTTTACTCTACACCTTTTGACTTGGTCCACTCTACAGTCTGCGTTTGCGTCAACTCGTCACTTAGCGACACGACAAGTGAGCGGCCATCTATTTGCAAATGGAGAAGTACTGCGGCAGGATATAACCACCTTTGGTGCATTTCCTCCTTGCGCCGTCAGCTTGTTCCTGTTCCTACTGCGCATGCAAGCAACTCGACCGACTGGAATCTATTCTCTCGACTTACTTGATCGCTCACGGTCACAGTCATCATGGCAGCCAACTACGTGACTGTCACTCCTGCCCTGGCCGAGCTCATCAGGTACGACTACCACTCATAGCGACGCGAAGGCGAAGCGGGTGCTAACCAATCATTCGTACAGCTCACTGCCACAGGACGAAGTCCCGATAAAGCTCCGCTGCGCCATCTGTAGCAAACTAGCAGTCAATGCCTTCCGAACACCATGCTGCGAGCAGATGGTTTGCGAAAACTGTGAGCGCATTCCGACCACCGAGTTCTCCTTTTCAGGCCATTGACAGTCAAGCAGGCAAGCTCGCTCTCCGCACTACCTGCCCCGTATGCGAGCACACCCCCATTTCGCAAGACGACTGCAAGCCCAACAAATCTCTACGCATGACGACGAGGGCGTTCCTGAAGACGGCCGAGAAGAAGCGAGACAGTTCTCTGGCCAAAGAGTCGACGCCTATCACACCTGTTGATGCGAAGCCAACTCCGCTCCCTACCATCGCTGACGAGAAGCCGCCTGTCCAAGACGTTACTGCGGAAGCAACGACTGCGCCCACCCAAGATAATGAACAAGTGGCTGAGGACCAGGGTCCCTCCGCTGAGCAGGACGCTGCGCCTGCTGCGACAGAAGAGAACAAGGAGGATGGCCCGCAGACAGGTGAAGATGAGGTGAGCCTGCGATTGTGGCTCCTCCTACCCTTGCTACTGCTGACACACGTCCATAGATTGAGCCGACGGGCGAGCAAGTTTCAGGAGAGGCCGAGTATCCAGAAGACAAGCAAGTGGAAGCACAGGACGAGTCAATTGAGGACAATGGAGATGCCGAGGCAACCCCAGAGGGGCCTGATGGCGATGAAGATAACAAGAACAACCAACAAAATCCAGCTTTGCCCAATGGACTTGGCTTTGGTGGCATGAACGGATCGTTCCCCAACATGAACTTCGGTGGTGATTTCAACCAAATGCAGATGATGATGGCCATGCAGAACGGGATGGCTCCCAACTTTGGCGCATTCCCCATGATGGGTAAATCCTCCACGAGCTCTGAACATGTAGATAAGAGAGTCACGCTAACATCTTCCTCAGGAATGCCAGGCATGGGTATGGACCCATCGATGATGAACATGTACCAGATGAACAATGGCTTCGGACCAGGCATGGACATGAGTATGATGAACGGCGGCATGGCAGGGTTCAACGGCGGTGCGGGCTCCGATGGGAACTGGAACGGGCCGCAATCTTGGAATAACGGCCAAAATAATTACAATCATCCAAATGCTGCTGGCATGGGTAACGGTGATTATGGAGAATTTAACTCTGGCTACCAAACAGGTTACAATCAAGGTACTTTTGGCCCCAACAACCAATTCAATGCCTACCGCGGGAGGGGTTACTATCGCGGTGGCCGAGGTTTCCGTGGCCGTGGCGCCTTTGGTAACTACGGCCGCGGTGGCTTTGGCTACGGGCAACAGGGAAATTTCCAGGGCCAAAACTACATGAACCAGCAGTATGGGCCCAACGCGATGGACCCTCAGGGCCAGAACGGTGCTCAGTCTCTCCCCAACATATCATCTGTCGAAGGAGGAGACAAGGATGTTGACGAGTTCGGTCGAAAGCTCCGCCCGGAAGGAAGCCAGGACGGAGGACAAGATGCGGAGAACGCCGAGAAGGCCGAGACGGGGATGGTGAACGAGAATGGGGACGACGACTTCAAGAGGGAAGGCTCAGGGGCAGTGTCAGGAGAGGCCGGTGATCACTCTGGCCAAGCAAACGACGCAGTGCAGTCAGGTGTCGAGGGTGACACGGCTTATGCGCCAAATGGCATTGTTGTACCTGTTGACCCACGTATGAGACCATCATCAGGGCCATCCTTCGGCATGAACCATCAGCGCGTCGGGAGCTTTGGGGGCATGCCGCCCCCGCCAGCGCCCGCGCCCGATGTTCCCTTGAATGCACCAAAGGGCCCCAAGGCCATGCGCCAGGGCTTACCAAACACTAGTCTGCTAAACCTCCGGGCAAGAGGGTACCAAATCCCCGGTAGCGAGCCTAACCGGGTCCAGAGCCCTGGCGTTCACAACGGCGCGGCCCCCGCCGATGATGATCGTGATCGTCATAGGTCCCGGAGTAGTTCTCTGGCGGGCTCCGTTAAGCGGAGGGAAGAGGAACCGGACCGGTACCGCGAGCGTAGCAGCAGCCGGAGCAGGGGGGCCAAAGACGGCCGCGACAAGGAGCCGGACAGGGGTGAGCACAGGGACCGGAAGCGCAAGAGCCGCCGTGACTACTCCGTCTCGGACGACGAGCGGGACCATGACAAGGAGCGACGGCACCGTCATCGTAGCAGCAAGAAGCATCATGATGAGGACGAGGAGCCAAAGTCATCATCACGCCCGTCACGGGACGACAAGCACGGCGACCGCTCGAGGTCCGCGTCCCCCGCCGGCTCCCGGAAGTCTAGTCACCGTGGCAGTCGCAAGGAGCGCGACTCGGAGAAGCGGCGCGACCGGGACCGCGACCGCGACCGCGACTACCACAGTGGTGATGACAGGGACCACAAGCGGAGGTCCAGCCACCGCTCGTCCCACCGCGACCGCGACCGTGACCACGATCGGTCCGATCGGTCCGACCGGGACCGAGACCGAGACCGAGAACGCGAGAAGGATAAGGACAGGGATCGCAAGCGGGACCGGGAGCGCGAGCGTGACCGCGAGAAGGAGAAGGAGAAGGAGCGCGAGAGGCGCCGCAGCAAGAGGTCGACGGCGGAGCCGCCCACGCCCACGGAGGCATCAGACGATGTCAAGCCGTTCAACCCGCCCACGGGGCCACGGGGCAGCATATCCAAGAACTACTCCATCTTCAACACGCCCAAGGGCTTCGAGATCAAGGGCGCCGCCTCCTCGGCCAGGTCCGGCTCCCCGAACACCACCACCACCTCCTCCTCCTCGAAACAGCTGCAGACACCGCCCTCGGGCCCGGCCGCGGATAGGGACAGGGACAGGGACAGGGACAGCGCGACGGACAGCCGACGACAATCGTCATCATCAGCGTCGGCGGCCAAGCCTGCCAGTGCCGCTCTGGACCCGCACGCGGCGGAGCGCGAGAGGCGGAACCGCGAGCGCCTCCTCAAGGAGACGCAGCGGCTCGCGCAGTTCACGGGGCTCAAGCGCCGCAGCACCGACGACGTCTCGGGAGGGGACGCGAAGAGGTCCAGGCGGCACCGGAGGGGCGGCGAGGTGGTTGACGAGGACGAGGAGGCCCGGCTGAAGAGGAGCGAGGCCGAGAGGGAGGGGAGCAGGTGGGGCTAGGATGAATCACCTCGCCTTTTCAGAAACGATTGCTAGGTGATGGTCGTACTTGGGAAGGCCCCCGTTGCGCAACGGGCAGCAGGCAGGGGGGGGGGGCAAATGAGGAAGCCTCCTCTCCGCCCGGTGATGATATTGACAGCCTGACCGCTGGCTGATGCTACCTACATACGGTTGAAATGGAGAGTCGTTGCTGTACATTACGCCAGTCTTATCTATTAGCAATGTAAGATCACCAAGGATGAAGAAGGAATGGCGCAAGAAGCACAGGGCCTGTTCAGCCTCATATGTTGTGGTTTGTGATCGTGCTGTCCTGCCTAGTCAGTAACGGTGTGTCTGGTCAACGGCGTGTACATGTCTTTGCCCGACATCGTTATAAAGAAAATCAATCATAGTGAACAGAAGGAATCTTGTCGATACGGGCTGCCTCTACGGTCCTCGTGATATAAACTGCATCTGAGAGGGACAACAGAATGAGGTCGCGGCCGACGATGTCTCGGAACGCACTGGGTATGCAGACCCCCTGACACCAGTTGCGCACGTTCTCCGGAGGGGAGTATTCGTATGGTTCCCAAAGTATCCTGGTGTAGGTAGGGTAGGTTAGTGGATGCTTAGTAGGCAAGTCGGTGGATGGATGCGTAGGTGGATGGCTTAGTACATGGGGAGTTCATTGTGTTCACTGCTCTCGGTTGATTGGCTTCTAATTATCATCACGAAAAGCCCAACGTAACCCCTTCTGCGTTCCATCTTCCACTACTTATCTTTCCTCGAGTCTATGTCAAACACATATTATGGGCATGTCTAGCCGGTATGGACTTTGTCGAGAGTCTCTGCGAAAACTCGAGGATAGCGAGGGCGTATAGTATGACCAAAGAAGTGTGGACTCAAGTCACAAGGCAAGCAGGATTGGGACGCTAATTTATAACTGTTTATTCCCATTGAGTGTATTATCGGCTCTGCTATCTTCTGGTCAGAGTACTATTCCCTTATAGACCTAACGCCATAATACCATTCATTACCGGCCGAATTCCGAAGCAATGCTCTTTTTATCATTCATCATTCATAAACAATCATGCTTTTCATGCTCTTGCGTTACTCCGTCGCATGCATCGCAGCATCACCTTAATCGTAGATGTCTTCATCCATTCCCTCGTCAACAAGCTCCTCCATCGCGTCCTCCTCATCACTGTCAATCATCTCCTCGTCTGTATCGTCCGCCTCGTGGTTGGGGAGGACGGTGATCCTGCCATCGATCAGCTCGATCCTGGCGCTCTCACCATCCCTGATGTTGCCGCGGAGGATGAGCACAGCCAGCCTGTTGAGCACCTCCTTCTCAATGAGGCGAGACAGCGGCCGAGCACCGTAGGCAGGTGAGTAGCCGGCGTTGCCAAGGTAGTCCTTGGCTTCGTCTGAGATTGATATGAAGACGTTGCGCTCGTTGTCAGACAGCCGCTTCTGGATCTCGGTGATCCGTAGATCGACGATCTTGCGGATTTCCTTCCTGGTGAGGCGGTTGAACACGACGATCGAGCTGATACGGTTGAGGAACTCGGGCAGGAAGTAGTTACGCAGTGCGTTCATGACCAACTCGCGAGTAGTTGGGTCGATCTTGCCGTCCTTAAGGTTTGGTCGAGACAAGTACTCGGCACCAAGGTTGGAGGTCAGAACCACGATACAGTTCCTTGCGTCAATGACACGTCCTTGGCCGTCGGTGATGCGACCATCGTCCATGAGCTGCAGGAGGACGGTGAGGACCTCCTTTGCCGCCTTCTCCACCTCGTCGAAGAGAAGAATGGAGAAAGGCTTGCGACGAAGGGCCTCGGTCAACTGACCACCGGCATCGTGTCCGACGTATCCAGGCGGCGCACCAATCATTCGGCTGAGCGCATGTCGCTCCTGGTACTCAGACATATCAAAACGGATCATGGCCTTGGGATCATCGAACAGGAACTCGGCAAGGGCTTTGGTGAGCAGCGTCTTACCAGTACCAGACGGACCGCAGAACAGGAAGCTTGGAGGTTGGTTAGGGTTACTGAGACCAGATCGCTGTAGCCGGATAGCGTTGGATACGGCTTGTACGGCCTCCTTCTGGCCGACGACGATCTTGCCAAGGACCGACTCCATCTTCAGCAGCTTGTCCTTCTCGGTGGTCTTAAGACGGGTGACGGGAATTCCGGTCCATCTGGCAACGATCTCGTTGATCTGGTCGGGCCCGACAACATCGGTGATCATGGAGCCACCGTCAGCTCCGTTGGCGCGCAAGGCAGCATCCGCGGCAAGCTTCTCCTTCTCGAGCTTCTTGATGTTGGCCTCTTGCTCAGGAATGGCGTAGTACTGCAGGTCGGCAGCACGAGCGTGATCACCCATTCGGCTGACCTCCTCCATCTTGACCTTGAGCTGGTCAAGCTTCATCTTGGCCTCCTGGATGTCCTTGCCACGCCTTCGCTCACTCTCGTACTTCTCGCGCAGAGGTCGTAGCTCATCCTCGACGTTAGCGGCATCTTGCTTGGCCTGTGCGAGACGTGTCTTGGACGCATCGTCCTTCTCGCGTGATAGAGCATGGATCTCGATCTTCAGTTGTCGCAGTTTTCGCTCGAGACTATCGATGATTTCTGGCTGAGACTCCCGAGCCACCCTGACAGCTGCTGCAGCCTCGTCGATCAGGTCGACCGCAGAGTCGGGCAGTCGCCGAGATGTAAGGTATCTAGCAGCAAGACTGGCTGCAGATACAATGGCAGCATCGGCAATGTTGACACCGTGGTGGACTTCGTACTTTTCCTTCAATCCTCGCAGGATCGACACAGTCTCGGGAATCGAAGGCTCCTTGACAAGAACTTGCTGGAAACGTCGTTCGAAGGCGGCATCCTTCTCGATATACTTGCGGTACTCGGCCAGAGTGGTGGCACCAATACAGTGCAGCTGACCACGAGCGAGCATGGGCTTCAATAGGTTGGCTGCGTCCATGCCGCCCTCACCGGAGGAGCCAGCGCCCATGAGCAGGTGGATCTCGTCGACAAAGAGGACGATCATGTCTTTGGACTCCTGGATTTCCTTCAGGACGCCCTTCATCCTCTCCTCGAACTCACCCCGGAACTTGCTGCCAGCAACCAAAGCACCAACGTCGAGCGAGAGCAATTTGCACTGTGCTAGGTTGTCGGGCACATCGGCGTTGACAATTCGCTGTGCCAGTCCTTCGACGACTGTTGTCTTACCGACACCAGGCTCACCAATAAGGACCGGGTTGTTCTTGGTTCGACGGGACAGGATCCGAATGACTCTCCTGATCTCCTCTTCTCGGCCAATGACGGGGTCGATCTTGCCTTCCCGGGCCTGGGCCGTCATGTCGATGGTGAATTTGGCAAGGTTCTCGGATTCCTCCTCCGTGTCGGCTGTCCTCGAGTCCACCCGCTTAGTGCCCCGGATTGCCTGCACAGCATCCTGTACGAGCTTTGACTTCGGGATATTTGCCTCCTTGAGACAGTTTGCTATGGCTGTATCCTCAGAAAGCGCTGTGATTAGGTGGTCGGCTGCGATGTAGCTGTCTTTCTGGACCTTCTGCAGCTCCATGGCCTTGCGGAGGACGTTGTTGAATGATGGGGCCATAGAGACATGCTCTGGGGGTGGGTCCTGGCTGGGCAGACGGACCAGTGACTTCTTCAGAGCTCGGTCGAAGAGTTGTGGATCACCGTGTGCTCTCTCGATGACTTGTCGCAGCAAAGTTGGGCCGGCTTTGGGTCCATTTTGCTGGTCCTTCGATAGATCTGGGGAGGGTTCGAGTAGTGCCACAGCCAAGTGAATTGGTAGAAGCTGGCTGTGTGAGTATTGTTCGGCCAGAGCCATGGCATCCTCTAGGGACTTCTTGGCCAGGTCCGTGAATTCCATTTTCGAATTCATGATGATTTAGGTTGTGGTTGATGTTCGTGGGAAACGAGAAACAAGAAGAATATGCGTTTTCGCGCAATGTATGGGGTATCAAAGTAATCAAAGCGATCGTGTACGATCTTGAAAGCTCAAACCTGGTGGCTTCCAAAGTGGTGAGTGTTGTTTTGAGGTTTGATCAGTTTGTGGTTTTTGGAATAGATTCGCCTTGCGAATTGAAGTTGATGGGGAGACAAGTCGAGACAAAGCAGTCAACAGCAGTGTTACTCTCAATATATCCTGTTTCCGCAGTGGAGTCGTGGACTGCCCGAGAGATTTCTTTGGGCGCCAGGCGCTTCTATGCAGTCGAACTGGTGCCTTCAGCCTGAAGCTGGCATGCGCTGGCACGAGCCGGAACTGATGGGATGCTTCTCGACGTCACTGGCTGCTTCCCCTGCCGGGTCGAAGCATCTGGAAGCAACGACCAACAGCCCCAGCCACATTTGGCGGGGCAGCACGCAGATAAGGAAGATAAAACTATTTTGTGGCTGTGTAAAGCTCTCTGCCGCTCTCTGCCGGCCCTCTGCCTGCCGGAAGAGCTAGTGAAGCTTTCGGGTCTGGAACCGCTTAGCTAATCCCTCTGGCTGACAGCTGGGAAATTTGTTCGGCGCGACAAGAGCATCAGTCCGGAAGACGAGGTCGACTGCGCGCCCGTCTCCACCACAAAACCAGTCGCCATGAATTCCTCACCGGCTTCAGTAGTCGGAATACTCGACCGGCTGTCAATAGGAGTCTCCCGGATCAGCATACGGCATGGCCACACGAAGCCAAAGGCCAAGAAACCGCAGCCCGAGCTGACGGGGTTCAGGGTGGGCCTGGGAGAGAAGATATGGGTGCACAACCACATTGCCACTGGCATGATCATCTACTCGCATAATGCCAAATTAAAAGTAGGATGCCCCGTTCCATGATTTTACCAGGCAGCGGTACCCCAATTGGGCCGGTAGCGGACTACAACATGCTAACATCGTGTTTCCGTATGTAGCGCGACTCCCAGAAGGGCCTCGCCCAGATCCCCTTCACCGTCAAAAAGCAGAAGCCACCAGTACTCAGGGAGGACTATTGGACACCGCTATGTCTCATCGAGCTTCCCAAGGGCCAAGGCGTCGTGGGCCGCAGCGTCATGCAGAAGCTGCAGGAGTTCCGGCGCCGACACGAGCTTGAGTGGGGATACCAGGCGAACAAGCTCATGGCTATGGGCAGGAGGGAACGGGGAGAGGTTATCCACAACCAGAAGACCAACGCGATCGCGGACATAGCGGCCGTGCTGTCCGGCGCAGGAAAGGGCAACTTGATGTGGGCGAAGGGCCCGCTGCCCGAGGCAACCGAGGTCACCGCCAGGGAAGCAGAGGCCCAGGAGGAGAACGAGCGGGAGGCCGAGAAGGAAGCGGAGGTGGAAGCAACATCCCAGGGGCAAACGACAACGCCAGAGTCAGGAGACGCGGCATCAGCAACACCCGCCAACGAGGCCAAGTCGAAGCCAGCAGCGGCCCCCCGGAAGAGGTCGCTTGTGAACGCACACATCTACTGGGGCAACAACGGGGATCTATACTGGGCGAGGAAATGGACGGAGAACGTGGAGCATCACCTCGGTCTTTCGGCTCACGTGAAGAACCACAGGTTCCAGACGAAGTACATCTTCAACGCGCCTGAGGAGTCTGGTAGCCTGATTGACGAGGCTGAGAAGGCCGAGGCGACCAAGGAGGCACAGACGGAGCAGGAGGAAGCGGAGAAGAAGAAGGGTTGGTTCAGCTGGTTGGGAGGCAAGTCTGGCAGCTCTTCGGCAGATGCGAGAGCATAGATGAAATGGGAACAAGCGATCACGTGTGCTGTTAAATCACAAAAGGATAAGGTCTGTCGCAGAGATGCTGTGTACAATCCACCTTGATGTATATTGTATGTGTCAAATGAAGACGCTACCAAGAACCCTACGAAGGGACTGTTCTATCCCCTCGAGCCGACTTGGCCCGATGTAAAACTATTGTAAATAAAAAAAACCGTGCCTATAATCCAGGCACTACCAGATTCCCAATGCGCTAATTGATCATAAATAAAACCCAGGACGATGCTGCGCCTTAAACCTTGACGGCAAAGGACTTCAAGTACTCGTAGTGAGGGATGTTGGCGTCAACGGTGTCCCGGATGACCTTGGCAGCCTCCTCGCCGTACTTCTGGCGCCACTGCTCATTCTCCTCCTCCACGGTGGGAGTTGCCTGTGGGGAATGTTAGCTATACTGATCGCGCAAACCATAGCGAGAACTCCGGCTGGAAAACTTACGTGGTGACCAGCCCTAGGCTTCAGGCATGTGCTCTCAATGGCGTCGTGGTGGAAGCCATACCACTTCTCGAACGCCTTCTGCGCATGCTGCTGGTTCCCATCGTCGCTCCACTCCAGCATCGACGGCTTGTAGTCGATGCCAACCTCCTTGCAGTACACCTTCAGGATTGCCTCGGGGCTCACCAGCAGGTCGTCCGCGTCGATGACGGTAATGGAGCAGCTTGGCCCGGTGTTTTCGCCGCCGTTGAGCGCCTCGTCCACGGGTGTCGTCTCACCGGCTCTAGCGGGTCCGATTATGCCCTGGTTCAGGAGGTGGTCGAAGAGGCGGCGCAGCTCGTCGTATCCGGCCTCGTTGGGCATGAACTGGTGGAAGCCGGTCACCTCGTCCAGAGGAGGAATAGTGCAGCGGAAATAAGAGGGGATGGACTTCCTGGGGTGTCGGATCAGGAATGTCCAGTGGAAGCCACGGAGCATATCGTTGGGCATGACGGTCGGGTTGTCCTCCTCAACGGGGACACCGTTTGTCGGGCCGTTAACAAAGCCATCTGTGTGGTCGCCGACGAGAGAGGGTGCGAGACTGGCTTTCTTTCCGTTTGGTGGCAACAAGTAGTGAGCAATGTCCTTGATGAAAACACGCTTGCCCTGTTCTGAGTCAGTACTTGATTGTATCACTCGAAAAACGTGCTATTCGCTTGCTTCGTATTGGCTTAGATGACCAACACCTGCGCACCGAAAGCGTGAACACGGAGTACAGCAGGTTGTCGAGTTTGGCAGGCTCAAATTGGATGATTTAGCCCAATAAGGGCTATCCAACTGAATTCCTGCCCTCGTCTCTTCAACATTGAACGCACTAGCATCATTGTGCCAGAGAGTCGGGGCAGATCAGAGTCAATCTGATGCAGCACCAGAAAGCCGACATCCGAGACGCTCGTTCCATGGAAGATTGGAGGCCAAAGGCTGCAAAGGAGTTGGGGAGAGCTGGATCTTACATCTTCCGCGTCATTCTCGAGGCGGTTCATGATGGTCCTGTAGGTCGACTCAGAGAAGCCACTCTTGACCCTCGCCGCCTCATCGTCGGTGAAACGCTCGCTGAGCCGCTCAGGGCCATAGTAAAAAGCATCTCCAAAAGGCTCGTGTGCACATTTCAAGATGTCACGGCGCGTCATGAAAACCTGGGGAAAGGTTAGCATAAAGAGGCCGTTTCAGGAGGGGAGCGCTATTGGCGAGCACGCCATTTCAGGGCCGTTGTGGTCATCTAGGGATTTCATGACCAGGACCCTGAATGACGAGATCGGTAAGGCTATGCACGTACCCTTTCGAAGGCTGTCGAGCACGCACGTGGGTGCGTAGCCATAAATATGGGACGGTTAGACATGATGATGGATTTTATATCTTTGATTCCTTGGTGTTGTGTTTGTTTTCAAGACGAGGCTGATTGCAACTCGAGACTTTTTTGAGTTATGAGATGATGAGACTGTAAAGAACAGAGAAGAGAGGCTGGCACCGGAGACGACCCACGACAAAGTACAGGATAGAAGCAGTATGGGTATAATATTTATACCGGACGCTGACTTATCGAGTTAGCGGAGGCGATGGCCGTGTCTGCTGTCTATGCACTTTTACACCCTCTACAGTACATCACGCCCGCGACGGGGCAGGAGCCAGTTGGAGGTAACCCTTCTCCATGGCACTTGGACCTAAGGCACTGGGACCTAGGCCCTCCCTGCCCCCTTCTGGTGGACATCCATCCCAGCATGGGGCGAGGAGGGGGCCTTCCTATCCCAATTTTTCGCTGATATGTCAGAGGCCGCGAACCGCCCAGGCTACACAATGGGCTCACCCATAGGCACAGACCTGACTACGGTCATTCACTTCTCACATCATGCCGGAGCGAGGGAGGAAGGGGAAGGCAGGGAGCCCGCAGGGAAGTCCTGCTAGTTTCTGCAAGGCGCATGGGGCTATCTTGTGCTACACGGGCGGAGTGCGAGGCTAGAGCGTCATTCCGGAGTATACCATTGAGGACCCCTGGCGGTTCTTGAGTATGAAGCCCAGGGAAGTACCTTCTTCAAAACCCGTGGTTGAGCCAGTGCTGTGTTGCTGGTTGGAAATACATTGCCGTCAGGTCCATTCTGGCAGGAAGGAAGGACACAATGACTTGAAGACTCTATCGTTAGCGTGGGGCATCAAGTGGACCCAGCGACCTGGTCAGAGCAGCTGCGTCCTGTTTTGTCTGTGTGGTTGAAGTTTCGGATGATTCCAAGGGAGCCCGGTCCATATCGGCCCTCGGCATGGCACGCCTTGTCAGGGCAGCCGCCAGGGCAGGGCACCGCCGGCAAGATACCTGGGTACCTGCACCCTGAGAGCGGCTCCTTTCGGACTGTAAGCCAGGTTCCCGCCTGGTCGGGGGCATTGTGTTATGCAATTTCCCGACTCTACGTGATATCGATACTGGGGTACTATGTGGTACTAACATTGCTTGGTGCCAACTATGGGTATCCTAATGCCTTTCCTGGTGGACATGCAACCTTTTCCCCCACAGCAGCTGGAGTCTTCGAGTCTCGAGTCTCGACCGAGGAAGCAAAAAAACTTCACGTATCCATACGTATTGCAGGCCCCCGCAGGGTGTTTCCTGTATTATCCTGTATTATCTGGGCCCGGCCGGATAACGGCCGTGATTTTCAGCATGGCATTTCACTACAATACGCTCAACAAGATACAACATCCATACATAGTACGAGAAAGAGAAGAAGGATAGAGTGAAAGGGGGAGAGGGGTCCTCCTCTGTCTGGCTACAGAACGTCTCGATGAATCCGATGCCCCCAGCACTAGTTCACACGCAGACACGCCGCGGTCGCAAACATTAACACGTGTAGATGATCAGTCATGTTAACCCTTGAAAACAACCTTGGAAGTGCGAATGTCCCTTCCCCTCCTGCCTGCCTGCCTCCTCAACATAGGAAGGTTGCATGTTGTCTTCTGGCCATCATTCGACAACCCATCATCCATCCATCAGATTCTATACATAATCACCAACTGGCGCAGAGTCCAATTGCTATATCACGCGCTCTCTACGTGGGGTCCATGACGACGTTTGGGCGTACGGTCGTTACAGCAGAGGCGAATGGTTGACTAAGTTTATGCGGAAACTTGTTCACCAAGACTTTGGCTCCGACACCCTTGTCATCTCATTGGGTCAAGGTCGTTTGTGATAACATAACTAAGGAACCAACACCTTCATCAGGTCGTAGGTATACTTCATGCGCAACATCGAAACACCCGACCTGCGCAGCCATTCCTGGTGCTATGGGCAGGTAGCACCTTGCTATTATCATCAAGGACTGCATGTCAGGCTACGACCATGTTCATATGGTGAGGGGCCCGTTGCCCGCAAAACCCTGGATCATCAATCAAGAAGAGAAGAATTCCGAGGTCACAAGCTTGACTCCTGCAGGCTGCCGTATGTAATGCCGCCCATCATACTACTATGTTCAACTTTGTACTGTGTGGTATGAGATGTCACCTTGCCGTCAAGCTGGCGTGGAACATTCTGCGGGATCGGTCTGAGGGCTACTTGAGACTCTCCGCCTACGATTCGAGCGCATCACGATGGCTTCATCTATTTCAACAGACATAATATACATGTGATTGGAACATATACTCACGGTGCAGGTGCCGGGGAGCTGTGCTTCTTCTGCCACCATCTAGCTCTATGTACCTCACCGAAGCAGCGTCTCCCCTCAACTTCTCGATCACGCAATTCCCTTTGATAGACCAACAGGTCCCTTCATTGGCTGTCCGGACCAACGCCGTTACTACAACCGTTCTAGACGCCTCCGTCGCGAAAAGCCTCATGGGCCGGTTTTCCTTGCCTGAGTGAACTAAGCCTATGGATATCTAAGCATGCACGGCGGAAAAAAAAAACAAGATTCCAGGGATGAGGAACAATCTCCATTCCTACGACATCCGGAATTGCCACCTGCATCCGATGAACAGATCTTCGTGAAGGATCTCTACTTCAGCAGTTGGTTCTTACAGGATTGTCGGGCCCCACGGCGCAAGCAAAATCTTGTGCGCAGACGTTCCTGCGGATTGAAACAAGGCTATGTATGGCAAGCAGTGTCAATGTTTGAGTCTACGTATCGTCGGTGATGACAAGACAGACCTGCCTCTATTTGATTCAGAGATACTCGGCTGGTTACTTCAGCAAGCTAACATGACGGGGCATGGAATACGCTCCCAGGAATTGCTCCTTGCTCATAACAAGCAACGACCAAAATCAGGCCATATAAGCCAAAGCTGACAAGATTTGCTGCACGCCAGGACGACTAGAAATCAAACAGCAACTAGGTTAGGTGTAGGCTACATACCCAGGTGTTCAACCCTTCTTCGCAAAAGACAAACCTGGGCTCTAAAGCCGTCTAGAACATCTTTGGACGTCTGGAACACCTCGCATACGGTCAAGTCTACTTGGTGGGGCCTAGTCGATCCTGCCCCATGTCCAAATATTGAGCCCGACCTTGGTACCCTTCTCAACGGGCAAGCCAGCATGCCAAGTCTCTTCCCAGCCTCTCCCCGTGCCGTCTGGCCTGAAGTTCTCCCAGTAGACTGCGTTGCCGGCAATGGGCTTGAACACAGCACCAACAGCCTCCTCGTGATGCCCCTGGGGATCGGCCTCAGAGGCGGCGGCGGCGGCGGTGTCCTCGGCTCCCCCGGCATCGACCTTCCCGCCACTCGAGTCGCCGCATTCCACGAAGCGACACCACCTCTCATCGCGATTCAACCGCCTCAGTAACGGGAACTCCGTACCACCGCCGACAAGCGGGACATCCTCGTCGTCTCCGACTGCGACAGCCGAGCCATCCACCCATGCCATGAAGCTGCTCACCCGGCCCCAGCCCCCTCTCGACGAGCTCCAATCAAAGTGGTGGCTGTAGTGACCGCCCGGGTGATAGCGCTGGGTGCGCAACCGCTCTATCCACAGCTCCTCCCGCCAGCCCTGGAATGCCCGGGCGCGGGCTTCTATGCACCTGACCACATCTGTCCGGGGGATGACGGCGACCTCAGAGTCGCGGATGGACTTATCCTGCTCGGTAGCCGCGCCCCCGTTGTGGGTGATTGTCGATGGCTCGAAGCCAGGCTCGCTGGTGGGAGGTGGTGTCAGTAAGTAGCTTTGCTCTGTGCTGGACGCGCATACATATATGCATGTTCCGTGACGTGTTCCGAACTTGATCAAAGTAACGGGTCTCAACCGCCAGGGTGGATGATCTGAGACCCATCACTTTTGCCCCAAAATAAAACGTCTGGTACCGAGAGATCAAGATGCCAAGAAAATCACAGCAACAGGGGATCAGCAAGTGCGACTCACCTGATCTCCAGCAGATGCGACCTCTCATCCGCCGACAGGAAGTTCTCGATGTATACCACTAGCGGCTCCTTGGAGAAGATGTGTACCGAGTACGAGTCCTCGGGGCAATTCAGCGCCGTCCCGTTGGCCAGCTCTAGCGCCAGCAAGGCCTCGTTGACCTGCGGCCGGGGCGTCCTGCGGATCTGCGGCGGCAACGTCGTCGTCGTCGACGGCTCTGAAGAGAGCAGCCGTACGATAGGGTTGTACAGGGCGAGGACCGCCAGGAGGGTTAGGGCGTATGACAGCATGGTGCACTAGATAGGTACTTTCCAGCCACGCTTGGCTTACAGGCGCATCCCCGGTTTAGCCTACTTCTTGGGGGTGGTATTCTGTGATTGGCGATTCTCATCAATACGCGATCGATCTTCGATGCAGTCTGCAGTCTGCAGTCTGCTGCTCGTTCAGTCTTGATCTTGGGTCGGATTCCATTCATGTCAGGTCAGGTCAGGTCAGGTCATGCCAGGCCCATGCCCAGGCGATGCCCATGATTGATCATGGGGCCCGGGACTGTTCCACTTGGACGCGTCAGATACTTCTGCCGTCTGGCGCCAGCTGCGAGACGGCCGCAACTTCATGGCATCTACGAATACCATAACTCGATACCGTACCAGATAGCATCAGGTAGTTGAAGCTAGATGTGATAACGACCAAGAGGAGAGTATGTCGGCGCGAGGCCCCAGCATGCCAATGGGAATCTACACAGGTACATGGCCTTCAGTAGCGTTGACGTCGTCGTTATCCTTGCCACCGGGGGCCATCACCCCGGGAGCCGACGCCATGCATTCAAGAAAAGAAACTCTGGCTAATGTACGACAATGGATACAGAGATGGGTGCATCACCGTATGCAGACACGGAAGCGATCGGTGGCTGTGTCTCCGCCCAGTACGACCCCCGCGTCGGTATCCCCTTTGATCTACCCTGCCGGATCGGTCACGGATATCGGGACGGCAGCTGTTCCACTTTTCT
Organism: Cytospora leucostoma; assembly: GCA_003795295.1. Lineage (NCBI taxonomy): Eukaryota > Fungi > Ascomycota > Sordariomycetes > Diaporthales > Cytosporaceae > Cytospora > Cytospora leucostoma. Next base: position 147,716 of record LKEB01000014.1, on the reverse strand, counting down.
CGGTGGCAACGGGCGGCTTACCGAAGATCCACGGAGGCCGACTGCCATTTAATCACGACCGAGTTCCTAATTAACGGTTATGGTATATACGAACTACGATGGATACTTCGAACATCGCGTACACCGCTTGAAGCCACTGACGGCCGCCGCGATATGCGTTTCGCTAGATTAGACCTAAGCTATTATCATTCTCTAAAAACTATTATAGACGTAGGTCTTCTCCAGATACACTATGAACGTTCGAGGTTATAGCCTTTGCCTTGCTATAATCGACATGTATAATGGCGATTCCTTATTTACTTTTCACTGCTTATACGCTAATACCACCTCTTGTCCCCGTTGCTTCTTAGGGGACGCAAGAGCTTCGAAATAATATTCATTTCACTGATGCTTTGACTCGATCGGGCACGTGTATAACATAGCTTAATCGTACCATCTACGTCCCTTTATCTCGTGGATATCTCGTGGAAGTGCGCATCTAATACCTTCGCATATAAAGTTTCTTTTGACTACGAAACTAGCGTCAAGTAATGGCTACCTGGCGACGATCTACTCTACTCTCGTGGTCACTATGAAGTGACATGTGATCGCTCGTGTGGCTTGCACCAGTTCCATGGCTATAAAGGTCCGGATCCCTCGTTACACGTGTACATGCCACACAGAACGATTCGTCTATATCATTGGCTCCGTGGCGCTTAGAATCGCGATGTAGGAGGGTGCCAGATGATATGACGTGTACGTCGGGGAGGTGGTAGTACCCGATGTCCAGCGTCCCTATATAAAACTGGTCAGTCTGGCACTCAAGTGTAGTGGCGTCAATGCGGACGGCTATGTATGGTCCAGACACACATTAGTTTTCCCTGGTAACAACCTCGCAGTCAGTGGTAGCCTGAAATATGAGGATAGAGTACTTGGAGAGGTCGAGTTCAAAGGACGGCTCGGTAGCACTATGGAGTATAAGGTGCTCCGGCAGGTGACGCTATCATCCATGCCAGATAGCCGTGGAAATGGCGGTCACAGCGGAGCACCTCGAGTCCGTCCCTGTGGTGCCGTCAACAAATCATGGTGAAGCTGTCTGTTTAGACTATGAGCTGGTTATGGGCAACGTCGCTAGCTAGGGTCCCGCCTCTAGACGTAGTGGTCAAATAGACTTAGCAGATTGTTTCCATATGACTAACAGAGCAGATAGAGCAGGCCTCTGGCTTACATGGGTACTCACCAGGGTACCAAGGTAGGTAAGGGGGAGCCTTGCTGCCGGCAGTTCGGGCTGACGTGCCGTGCCGTTGCCGTTCCCTCCTCCCGAGGAGATACCTAGGTACTTCCATACTTCAACTTCACGACGAGGGGCAACCGCGGGACTAGACAGGACTGCAGTCCAAGCTCCAAGCCTCAAGCCCCGAGCCCATGTCCATGCTCGTATCCATATCCATGCTCGTGTAAATACCCAAGTCTATGAGCTGATCTTCCGTTTCCCTGGAGAAAACGGAGGGCACATCCTCCGGAGGACTTTGCGGAAGCCGGGCGATACACCTCTCGGGGTCGGCGGGGCCTGCTCCAGACTTCCCCCAAGAATTGGCGTGGACTCTTCCCATCACTATAGCATGGCCAGCAAATTCCTCTTGGGACAAAGCATGCGAGCAAAGTCCGGCCACATCTCAACATACAACCAGCAGTCTGTCCCCACTGTACACACCTGACGATGTACAGTTGGGACGGTATGATAACACCTCGCCTTGACATCCTGCCCCTGGAAACGAACACACACACATACGCCAATCTTCTCGCTTGAATAGGAGACATTCAGCCACAAACATCCAAAGGGGAAAATACTCCAAATGAAGGACTATCGACAGGTACGGCCGCCTCCTATACCTAGGTATAGAGAGTATTTCAAGTCATCTCTCGAGTATGTACCCAGGGATTGCCTGGATCAAAGCTCGAATCCCTCAAACCTAGAAAGCATCCCAGGTGCTGCCCCTATACAGTGTGTTCCTCTCCCAGCACACATCACAAGCAGTCTTTCCTAGCAGTGAAAGGGGCTTTTGAAAGGATACTCCTGGGCACAGACACCATTTCGCGTAGGGTCGGCTTGGCAGGATGTGGAAGAGCACTACTGTTTCTTTGTCACCTCGAAAACCATCCACCTCGCCCTGCCCGGCGACGGGAGTGATTCCTTGAATAACAATCCCTACGACGACGTGGGCCCATAAGCAAGATTCTCTATCAGTAACGACCACCGAAATGTGTTCTGCCATCACCACCACTTGAATCTTGCACGCTGTCACTTCGTTGGTCCGCAGCTTTTCCTCTCAAGAGAGTGGGTTGCCTTGCTTTTCATTCAGCTGCCTTAAGTCCTCCTCGGCAAGAGTGCCAGAAAGTTGGCCGCTGATAAACTCTTATCTAACATTCAAAACGCCATGTCCACATGCAATAAATAGCTCTGAGCCATTCGAGAGATGCCGCCTTGCTCCCTTGCCATTCATTTTCGAAAGTAAAATAGAGGGAAATAAAAGGTCGTAGTGCCAGCAGTGACACTTGATGCGGAGGACCAAGGCAAATCTCAAGCTATGCTGAAGCTGATGCATACTTTTCTGTTTGCCGTAGAGCACCTCCAAGTGAAAACGCCGAAGCCATGCAAATGCAAAACGTTCAAAGACATGATCAAATCGAGAAATGAAAAAAGCCCGCTAGTATTGGGCCAATGGGGCCCAAACGTGGCCAAAGTCAGGGTGAAATATTAGGCACCATCTGCGTCCAGCTCCGCTGTCTGCCTCGAACCCGCTCAACCCCTAGTTGACCAGATCCGGATACCGCTGCTGGCTCGGTACTGATGAGATTGGTGCCACGCCATCGTTCTGCGAGTTCGCACCATAGTAAGCCTGATTGCGGTATTCAGGCACGATTCCTGTGCGGTAGTCGTCCCTCCGTCCGATTGGTTGATAGTGCAGGTGGTTGGATGCTATGGCAGGGAGATGGTAGCTCTGCAGGCTTGCTGATGGTGGCGGATTGAGTAGAGTGTGTACGTGCCGAATGGGTCTGTATGGACTTGGTCGCTGCTGCAGGTAAACAGATGGAGACTGCGACACCGGGGTAGAGAAGCCATTGTTGTGAGGGAACTGCTCATGCATCGGTGACGATGTGTTATAAGCAGCAGCAGGTGTAAGCGAATTGACCGGGCTCAGACGCTTCGTGGGAGTACCATATGCAGAGGTCGACTTGGGAGGATACTGAGCTACAGGTGTAGTGAGATTGGCAGCCACCGGTACACTGGGCTGTGATGAACCACCGCCCCCTACCGTCGGAGGAACCCAGGAGTTTGATGTTGGAGGCGCGTAGACTGTCGACATGGCTCGAGTGCCAGGCTCCAAAGGAGGCAGTGACAGTGGGACCGCTTGTGGCATTGAGTATGTCGTTGGGGTGTACTGAGACTGAGTCACTGGTGCGTGATGTGCCGTATTCAGAGTGAGATTCGGAACAGGCAAGCGGCGAGGGTCTGGAGCCGGCCTGGTGTGTGTTGACGAGGATGAGGGTGGAAGGGCAGCCGCTTGAGTAGGTGCCCCGTAAGCACGCTTCGCAGGTGGGCCATTCGCATCTTCGTCCCAGCTCCTTTTCCTGTTGTTGCCAAGGTCAGGTCGGTTAGACAAGGGTCCAACGTTAGATCCACCATTGGAAAACGCAAACAAAGCCGAATTGCTCGTGTTGTTGGATTGGAGTGTCGGAGGCGAGTACCGAATCGATCTTGACGTAGTAAGTCCCTGTGTGGCCTGCAAGGAACTTGTTGGGGAGGGAAGAGGTGAGTAGCCTCTTCCGACCGTTGGTGACGGAATAAAAAGTGTTGGCGAAGGGGCCACAACTGGAGAAGCTGGCCTCGTCACTCGGTCCCAAAACTCAAAGTAGGCAGCCAGCTTGCCGAGCCATTCCTCCCACTGTTCTTTGGATGCTAACAAGGCATATCTCATGTTGCTCAGAAACTCGACCTCCATAACGTGGATTTCCTGCACAGAGATACCCGAAACTTCGGCCCACGTCTTGTTGGTATAAGTGTTGTCATCAAGAACTAGTCTCGAGTTAGCCTTCGCTTCCTTATGTGTGGGTGTTGTACAACCTCACTCACATTTGTTGCCAAGCATCAAAGCCACAGTGAGAAGCCTATACTCGCTGCCTGGTCGACCTCTCACCGATGGATTTGTCATCTTCAGTCGGTAGATGAACAGCACGGCCAGTAGAATCACATTCTGCGTGACCTGCGTAGTCGAAAGAACCGTCTGAACCCATTTCTTGAACGCTTCAGTTGGCAACGCAGTGGCGGCCAGACGCGGCAGTGGTTTATCTCTGGGGAAAGAACGTATATTCTCAGCGGTTTCCAGTATTTTGGGAGACTCGAACCAGAAGAGACATGTAAGCTAGGACAGGGTCAGTAACCTAGTCTAAACTGTGGTTTTGTGGACGTTGAAGCTTCTCACCTGTGCAGCGAATTCGGACAGATTGCCTCCTTTAGGACTTATACAGGTAGGAACCTGCAGACTGTGAAGGACCATGGATTGAGCATCTCCATTCACCGAATTTACTGCTGAGGCTGGGTGGCTAGAGTGTGTGGAATTCGGCGTTGACGGTCGGGTTGGTTGTCGAGATGCAGGATGTGAAGCCGAATCGACGTGCCGTGCCTGTGACGAGAACGGGGGCTGGTATTGTTGGGGTTGACTCTGAGATGGATATCTTTGGTAGTTCTCCATGCTACTCTGTGCTTCCTGCGCATAAGTCCGTGATCTCTCCATCTGAGCCAGACCATGGTGCTCACGACTTTGTGCACGACTGTTGTATGCAACGGCCTGCGGGCCGTGGTAGACGGCGCTCATTTCGTCGTTCGGTCGTTCCCCAGAAATACTTCCGATAGAGTGATTTACCTTGTCTTCAAGGTAGTGTGTGGAGGCAGGAAGTCCCTTCTGGCACCTCGTTGATGTTGGAGGGGACAGCCGGAAGCCGTGGTGTAGAGTAGTTGATACGAGGGTCGAAGACATGGGCTTTGTGGACTGACTTCGAGGGCGAAATTGTGGTCGATTCGCAAAGCTTTATCTCAGATGCACGGGGGTTGGTAAATCCTGTGTCGTGTCTATTTACCCGTCGAAAGACTGTGCTCCGGTATGGCCGCCAAGTTCGGTGGTATTGTTGTCGATTTTCGGTGTTGTAGTCTCTCAACAATGGCAAAGCGCCATTCGATCGATATTTCGACCGTGTTGCCGCCTATTATGAGTATCCCCAAGCTTCGTATGGGTCAACCGGAGTTTCGCTATTGTCCACTTCGAGTCGATGGCCAGTCAGTTGAGCCAACCTGAATCTCCCCACCAAAGGACTTTCACAGTTTCCACTTTGGAGGCAAAGAGAACAAGCGAATCCCTGAAGTGGGTTGCCGGCAAAGCCCAGCGAAGCTTCCCAGCACTCTTGGACTTCTGAACTTTTTGTGACCCACGCGAGTGCCCTTCACTGGAAGCTGTGGCTTCGATGTGTTGAAGTAGAAGACAAGACCTCGTTTGAGCCGTACGTAGGGAAAGGCCCTCCAATCTGGGAGTGCAAGGTTCGGGTATCGTTTTCGCGGATCGAGTTACCCTTCGACGATGGATGCTGCTGTAGCTCGACTAGAGCCACAAGGCTTGAGAAGATGACAATGGGACGGAAGTTGAGATAGTGATGGTGTTCTTCTATAACTCGAGGTGCCACCGGGAGCTCAGCGTAGGAGTAGGTCTGAGATGAGAAGGCGCTGCAATGCAGATGGGTTCGACAAGACACGACTTGAGGATCTAGTCACCGGAGAAGAGAAAGCTGGAAGAGCCAGCACACTTGGAGAAGCTCAAAAGAAATGGTGGAAGCGAGAGAAACAACATCGTTGATTTCAATGACATGAACCACCACCCGGGCAGGGAATGGGTGGAAGTGGAAGGAACGGAGGTACGAGGTACGTGGTACGGGATGATAGTACATTGCTAGCTTAGCCCCGGCCCCAGGCTGCCTCTGCTTCATTGGTTGGCTACTAGTGCCAGCCCCCCTGCAGGAACCCTGGGAGACAGTAAGAGTGAAGAAGCAGGTGCCAGGCACGCAGGCACTGGCAGGGCACGGTCAGTCATGCCCCCCTTGGCCATTCATTGTGGGCCGTGACAGTTTTGAAGGTAAGTATCCCGTACAGCATACACGGTACTATGTACCTCGGTAGTCTCCGCCGTCGAAACCGTCAACTACCTAGGTACGCCGGGATGGATGTGACTGTCATACACTCAAGGGCATCTTTGGTGGAAATACACTTAATCTCATCACCTCTCCTCTTCAGCCTGTTTTGAACGCAGGAACTTTCAGGCTGAAGTCTGATCGTATGTGTGCGAATGTGTATGTATGCGAAGTCATTAATCGTCAGTGTGTTCTGGTAGAAAGTCAAGTCTAAATACGTCGTCGGGGCAGAGCCATTAGAGCCTATTGGAAGCCATTCATTTTCATTGTGGACGTTCGACACTGTGTTTTCCTATCAGACTTGTTCCCACATACCGTGTTTGGTTAGAACGTGAATTCCTAGGTAGGGCCTCAAAGTTTCTTGGCCACTCTATCCACAATTTAGCACTCGTTTTCAATCCAAGACCCCGTCCGTTCACTCCACAAATTTCAATCAGAATCAAACTTGGTGCTTCACACTACCTAGGTACTTACATGTGGTACGTACCAAGCTAGAATACTACCTAGGTACACAGGACCCCCCGTCTCCGTGGCTGGTACCACTAATGGGGCCAGGCTGAGCTCGAGTTTCGGTATTGCTCCTGCGTGATAGGTAGCGTAGCGACTCGCTATGGGAACATGGGAACAGGGATGGCACCGCGTCGAAAATGTCAGAAACAAGGGAGCCATCCAAGACATCGGTGCTATACCTGATTGGCCATGGCCGCAGCTGCTACGAAATGCTGTAAGCTTCGTCTATCATACCATTCATTGTATGGTGTGTGCGATGAGTGTTTCTGCAGACCCCGAACATCCTTTGCGTTTCTTGCGCCGCTGATAGAGTGACGTCTGCAACCATTCTTTGTGGCAGGAAACAGTCACGATGTGAAGTAGCTACCTGTCCTCTGAATGATAAGGCGCCCTTGGGAAGTCTTGGAAATCAACTTCGTATTGAAACAGAAGGTTCGCGATCATGTTCATGGCTATTGGCCTGACATCTCGCATCTCCTTGTGACGTTCGTTATCTCGTTTTCAAGTCCATTTTCCACCTCCTCGGGCACGTGGCTGGCCCTTCGTATGGAGGGGAACATTTAATAAGGCCTCGGCATGGCCTCAGGGGTGGAAAGGAGGCTTGCTAGACAGCCCAAACATCCAGAGTACCTTGGCCAGGATCTGGAGTCTGGAATCTGAAATCTGGATCGGAGCCTTCACCAAGACCACTGACCTGGCCAGATGGACCCATATCTTCGATTCCGGGTGTAGGTGGGATGGGATGGAATGGGAATGGATCCAAGTGGGCGGTGATCAGATGAGGGACTATCGACTTTGATGACGGCGCTGCCAGATTGCATGCCCGAACGTGTGTCTAGTCCCTGTTATATTAGCATCATCATCATCATCATCATCATCCATGCCATATTGCATCACTTGGTGGCCCGTAGATATGCCAGTAGCCCACGATACTGCAGGTGCGCAACTTGGAGATGGGGGTCCTAAACTGCAAATTTCGCCAAGGCAGATGACCAAAGGAGACACCATGGTGGCCACAAAATTTTCGGAGCGTCTGGGATGCTATGCTGGGTCGCTGACGAGGCTGCGGTGTCGGTCCTATGGATACATCGGGGATCCAGGAACTTGACATGCTACCTGGGATGGGGGGTAGTCTCGGATAGCGAGGCAGCGCCTGTTGTTGTTTTTTTGTATCACAATTCCGCGTTCATCCAAATTGGAGACGGTTGGGATTTCGATTACTTTTCAGCAAACTCTTACAAGTGCCCAGGTGTTGCCGGGGCTCCCGCCGTAAAATACCAACACCGACCAGGTATGATGAATAGGTCTTTCTGTTGGAATCAAGATAATAGCCCCGCCATCCGGTATTGCTTCTGTATCCAGATTGCCGCGACCATCAGGGGGGGGTCTTCATCAAACCAGAAGGGCTGTGACGCCGTGTTTGGATAGCGGAACCGCGCAGCGCATCGCCGCAGTTCCATGAACAGTGGCGATCACGAAGCTTGCGGTGCGGCAGCCGGGCTCGCGAATACGCTTTGGTTTCCTTTCTTGTTGGGCTTTGCTTGGTTGCTTGCCTGCTTACGTACATGCCAAGTTTAGCATCTGGCCTCTTAATGGGCTTCGTCGTTCGCATGAGCCACCTGCATGCCGGTGATAATGATTGATGAGTCGCGTGTTATAAATGGCAAGGAGCCGTCCCACCTGGGGCAACTTCAAGTGTTCAGCTCCAGGCTTGCTAGGCCTGGTTGAGGACCTGGCTTCTCGCAGTTGGTTGGCTCGATTTAGATTGTCGACGCTCTGGACAAAGGAGTGCTACCGATGTGCGCCTCCTGCGAAGAGCTAAACCTAGTCATGGCCCTTAGACGCACCCTGACTTCTACAGCAGATGCATTTAGGCTTGACGCCGCGTTATGCTGCAGCAGGCATCATTCCCTGCTCGGGGAGGCGTTTTGCGCAAGGCTTGCGGGCACCACCAACTGCAAGATGCAGTATCCTCTCTGATTGGTGTATACTGCAAGTCGCCGGACTTGTCTTTCTGTAAGACGGGTCTCCGAGGTTGAAGGACACCCGCTCTCGCCGGTTACAAATGTGTGACAGCAAGCCGGGGTGTGAGTATCACCTCCAAACGAAACTCTTGGACCTACCTCTTTGCCTCGTTTGCGAGATTCAAAGCGCCGGCTTGAGTGGAGCAAAGGGTGTGGAACAGCCGGGGGATCAGCGTGATTAGGTTGTCCTATGTACTGTACCTACTACGTGTAGAAGGAGACAACGCAGGTGGTGCCCCTTCATCACGAGTAATGGTGTGCAAACAAGCAGTACGACACCTGGTGATGCGGTCAGTCCCCTTTCTGGCTGGAGGATATTCGGACCCATGGACGACCACCTATACCTTTGCTTGGACGGTCCATACGGCGGTCTCGCTTCGTATGGGCACCCTGCTACAACCCACCAGCTGCACAGTAATAGCAGTCCGGATGGTTTCAAGCGGGATCGTCAGTTCGAGGTAATCGTGCCACTCGAGGGCGGCATAGCTACACTGTGAGCAGCAAGGCCGTCTTTCGATATCGGGCGTTGAGACGTGTTCAGCCGTGCCGTACGATCTGCATTCGTCGGCCTGAACTCGCAACACAAACCCCGGAATGTCGAATCTACCGAGTTACACGGAATTTGTCCTCGGCACTGTAACGGTATAGTGCCTTCCTTCGATCAAAAGCGTTCCGCCTTTGCAACATGGAACGGATGAGGCGACGCGTTGGGGATGAAGAGATCATCCAGACTTTGTCTATCGTCGTGACTAAGGCCAACCTCGGAACCGAAGTGACGGTGCAAGAGATGAACAAACCTGAGGTCTAGGAGATGGATCGCCTTGGCAGATGCCATTTGTGGTGTACTGTATACGACATAGGTAACAATGTCACAGATTCGCAAAGAAAAGAAACTGAATGGAATGGGTGTGGTGATCCAACTGTACATCTGTACATGTCTGCATATGTACTATTAACGGGCTGACGGACCACTGATTACGGGTTACAGTGCGCCCCGAGCCCCCGTGCGCCCCCCGTGCGCCACCCCTTCCCCTCCAAGGCTCAATGCTCCCAATGGGCCAACTAGGGAACACAACAGTACCTAGGTACACAACCCCAACTCCAACCGCCAGCCCTGGAGAGCAGCCGAGTAACTCTGGTCCTGATCCTGATTCTGATCCTGTATCTCATTCTGATCCATCAAAGACAACAAACCCGTCTATCAGAAACCGTCAGGGCTGACCCAAGATCGAGGCTGCATGTATCGTCGCCCTGCTATGCTGGGCGGACATGATGCCAGATCAAGGGCTGAGTGTATCAACGGCTCGACCTTGATGGTGCGACTCGAATCGAATCGACAGTGGGCATGGGGGGGGGGGATGGCGGGGCACAGTGCAGACCAAGCCTACAAGGCCCGTTGGTAAGGGGGAAAAGATTACTTCACGCGTAGGAGCGGCGGCCCTGTCGCGTCACCGTCATCATGCAAGCTCTTAATAACCCTGCAAAACCTTGCAGTCCCACAGTCCAATCCGGGCATCATCCATCAAGGCAGCAAGACCGTCTCTCTGCACACGTCGCTTTCCACAACCACTCCATCTCGACTCTGGCCAGGTTCTAGGTGTTTCGGGCGCCCTCTACGATTACCTCCGGCCGGCCATCGTCCCACTACCTGAGTACACTACCATAAACCCCGAAGGAAACGAATGGTACCAACGATCCAATGATGGTTTCGCACGGATCCACGAACCGGCAGAACCCGCGTCCAAGGTAGAGAGAGAGAGAAAAAGAAGAAAGTGGAAGGCGGGGACCTCAAGAGCTGGTAAAAAATTGCAATTAGAAATGCTGGTAGTCGACGAGAATGGCTAAAGGAATATACTTCCTGGACTTCGATTGGATACGAGGATCTGCGGTTCTTGATGCTCCGTTCTGATACTATGGAGGACCGTCCACGACCATGTTACACCAAGGCTTCACTCTTGACGCTCTGCAGAGCGTTTTCCAGAGCGTTTTCCATGCCGACCTTGCCCCTTGCCCATGGAGGCACCATCCGTGTCTCGGGGGCTCAGATCAGCCCAAGAAATCCAAGACCGCCCGAGATGCGTCTACCGCCGCCCTAGGGCAGACCATCACACATTACACTAGCAAACTAGATCTATAGCATCGACTGACACACATCCAAAGTACACAAATGCGATATTTGCGGTCAGAGCCAGGTGGAGACGCGGCGGCATGGCGGCTGCTACCTGACGCGGAAAGGAGGCGCAAAAGGCTACGATGCGCTATAATCACTCCCTCGAGCACGATTCCTGCAAGCGTTGCAACATCACATCATACCATCAATCCGGGGCTCGATCTATACGCATAATTCCAGCGGATCACCGCCAGGCTAAGCATCGTGACCATCGGCCAGGGCCCTATCGATCACCGTACTGTCTTACCGCTTTGCGAGAACCGTAAGATAAGGAAGCAGCAACAACCTGGGCAAGTCTGATAGGCCTGTCAGACCCTGGCATAGCGCAGAGGCAGGGAAGCACCCGGGTCTTGCTTCGTAACTTCGGACTGCCTCCTAGTCCCAGCCGTCTGCAGGCCCCTCGTCGTCTCCCGATCAGACGCTCAGGACTTTCCAAGGTTCCCAAGACATCAAGTTGCTCAGACCTATCAAAGCCAAGGTCTATGCAGCCCGCCTACAACGGACTTGCACGTAGTATGCGACCACCTGAATACCTAGGCACCGTCAAAAGTTCGTCTAGGCCATTCCTATGCACAGTGCTTTCCCTCACGCAACGCCCGCGCCATATGTAAAGTTGTGGCAAGCCGCAATGGCAATTTTTCCCACTTGCAGTCAGCTCATCAACATCTCACTCCATTAGCAGGCTTTCCTCCCGACGTCTTGAGCCGTTGTATGCAACGTGTCCGATGATGCCGGACCCTACCTAGCCTGGTAACCTCTTGCAGCTGCACGGTATACTACTACCAACGGTTTTCCCCAAGGAGCAATCAATTGATCCCTTTCTCTGGCAACGGCGTCTGTCTCTCTGCCTCATGGTCTCCACATACTACGTAGTGCCACGGTTCAATGCCACGATAAGACGCAACCCCGTTTGTTCCGACAAGTAGTCCGGCTGCCTACTTCGTAAAGACTGCTGACACCACTACCTACAAGTTCACATGCCAGGTACGGGACAGCCTATCAACGATAGGGTGCGAGGTTTCTCTGCATAGCAAGTCGCGCTCACTATTCCGACCATGTTGACGGATGAGCTTTGATGGATGAGCTTTGACGGAGCACGCCTTGCCAGAAGCTGGCATCACGAACGGACGATCGCCCTTTGGCCCCAGGCGAACGAAGTCGCAAGGCAGGATCAATTTAGCATTGCGCCAGTGTGCAACTTTGGAAGGAATTAGCATCAAACATGTGGAAGAGGCCCCCGGGCCTGAATCTGCTGTGTCTACCTCGGCGAACGGACTCTACGTCCTGCCTATACAGCCTGTTGTATCAAGCCGGAGCCGCGGCCGTGTCCGCATCATCCCTTCAACACAGGAGTACACCATGTGTCCAAAGTAGACCACTTTTCTCAAGCCCTCAGCGCGGATTTGCCAACTATACTGGCCATGAGGAGAGTTCCGGCCAAAGTGCGAATATGATCATGCAGGAATCCGGTGTCTTGGTCAGCAGGCTCACGGCATAGCGACAATCTCTCTGGCCACTGGTGCAAGCCCGAGAGATATTACAGACACATGTTCAAAGTCATCGGTATTGCAGTCTACCACACGATGGGTCATGGACCGCGAAACTGGCAGCGCAGACCATCGTCTTTGATGGGTGAGGGGAGTCCTCCTTGCTATGCCTCGTCAAGCCTTGTCCAGCCGATCTGCAGTTCTCGCCTACCACGCAGCCTGGCAGTCAACATGATACCTCGGGATTACTGTCTCGTCCTAATGCATTTCGCCTGCGAGCTGACTCCCTTCTTATCGACTAGGGCCACTCGATATCGGTGGCTTGGTGTCTCTAAGCCTCCCCGACTTCCCACCGGCACCCTCCTACAGGGCTGGTCGTCAGCCGTACCTGCCGCGGCGTTCAAGTCTTGGAGGAGGGGAGGGGCATCCAAGGATCTACTAATCACATTCAGACGTTGCTATACTACCTATCCCGTTTACCTCGTTTGGACGAGAGAGACCGGAGAGATTGGCAATCACTGCATGCGACGATCCCCGACCCAGCTTGCGGGACTGCGGGAACCCAACAACAAGGTCGAATGGAAGGCATATCTTCTTCCCTTCCATCAGCGCCACGATGCCGCTTCAATGACACTCATCCGGGACGGTCGTGGATCACATTGCACAGTGCTGGTTGGATTATGTGCGGCACCCGCCACCGGCATTAAATTTTACGTAAAATACCACGGCTACTTTGTTCCAGCTCGTATGGACTATGGACCACGACACCCACCAGCGCTATCAACGCGGCAAGTCCCCGCATTCCGCAGAGACACTACTGACCCGAGGCGTTCAGTTTCGTGTTACCAAGAGCCAGGAGGAACTTCGGGGTCTTATGTGACTTGTAAGCAGAGACCAAGCTTATCAGGAACCCTGCCGCCCCCCCCCCCAGCCTCGCGGTAACTTTCAATCCATATGTACTTCATGGAAAATCACAGCGGGAAATGACACGTCCGCCTACTTGCTGAATGCCAAACCGTTGTCGAGGGAGCTCAGCATGCGACACACAATTACTTGTTGATTATCGTTACACAGGATGAGGGAAGAAACAAAGGATGGTGGAATTTGAGGCGGCCATGACGGACTGTACGCCCGGCCACAGATGACTGCTCCCTTCATCCACGACTTGCTGATCCCGTGTCAGTACTTCAAACCCAGGCAACAGAGCACCTGTCCACTCAGGACGGGTCATACCAGTACTGCTTGGCACCACTACCAATACCACCTCCACCTCCACCTCCACCATCAACGATTCTTCCATCCTCGTCATCGCCATGGCGCACAATTATCACCCTGTCCTATGACATGGACAAAGTTCGAGTCTGCCCCCGTTTGGTATAGGTTCGATCGGAGCCCTCGAGGTCGTACCCGGAGTCATGATCTTCTCGTTATCACTTACGCTAAGCTTTGAGCACGGGGCGTCGCTGGACGCCTGGCGATAATGACTACGCCCCTACCGATCTCCCTGCGGCCGTTCGCGGCCACGCTGACATCAAAGTGATTGCTATCTTCAAGGGTCTTGCGCCGAAGATGGGCTTTGGTCTAGCTACCTATCAAGTGGATGTTTCGGACACGGGCGAACGTTTGCCGGCAGCTACACGTCGTGCCCTGGGACTCAAGCGAGCATCCCGACGTCTGTGTGCCTGATATTGTGATAGTCGGAACCGTCGTCTTGTCGTAAACTTTGAGCTCAAACAGCAGGGATTAAGTGACGCGCCAAGGTCTGCTGCCTGTCATCGCGATGTTCGCCCATTAATACATGCAACTACATACAAAAGTCGGTTCATCGGTAGGTAGCTGGGGAGTCATGGCCACAGGAGCCTCGTGTTGTCGCTCCTGTCTTCTGACGACCTGACCAGGCCAGGCCGGAAAGGGGGCTGAGAGGATCAGTTTTGAAGACTCACTCATGAGCCCTGGGCGGCCAAGCCCTGTTGCCGCTGATCGATTGCGCTTTACGTTTCCGTTTTGCTCCTCTGTGGGCGCCCTCGGCCCTCTGTGTCTTCACTAGAAGGCTTATCCACACGAGCGCCTGTGCTACTCCTCCTGGATTGCATATGTCCTATCGCTGACCCGACAGACTCCTCCGCGAGATGTTCGGCGGCGTGCTCGAGGGCGAGCTGCAGGCTTTCTGGGCGCTCCTCGGGAATCGTGCTCGGGCGACGACGGTGACGGTTACGGTAGTTCGGGCCCCTGTGGATTGATAACGAATAGTCAGCATGTGTGGCGTCGGTGCGGAGCTTTCTCCAGGTTGGTCTGCCTACATACCTTGGCGGCCTCGGTCCTCCCCGGCGATGTTCGTGTGCGCGACGGGCCTCTCGTCGCTGGCGAGGGTTGGGAAGAGGAAGGGGTGGCAACTTGCGCGGGTGCGGGTGCGGGTGCGGATGCCGATACTCCTCACGAGATTGCTCGCCCCGATGTCCATCTGTCCCTCCGCCCCCCGCCGGCCGTTCCTCCGCGACTGCTGCTCGGCTTACCTCCCTTCCTGTGACAGCTTCAGCGACCTCTTCGGCTACCGCCCGCGCCACTGGGTTGTTCGTTGCCAGCCTCGTCATTGTGGGCAGGAACGCAGCGAGCTTCGATGCCCAGCCGCGCTTTCCTTTTTTGGCACTGCCGTCGTCGTCATCATAGTTATCATAAACATCTGGACTGGATCCCATGAATTAGTAAGTATCGTATGAAGAGATCGTCTCCACGGCTTGGCAGTTCCTTCCTTCTCTCCTTGTTCAACTCACTCTTCAGGTAACGGAGTGTTCCGCTGCCGCCTGACATGCTCATGTCCATGGCGTGAAGGACCGTCACGGCCTCGCGTTGGTATGTCGCGGTGGAAGTTGCCTCTCACCTGAGGCCTGGCACTGCTACTCTCCTCAGACGCCTCGCTTCCGTTCCCACATGTCGCGCCGGTGCTGGAGGGCGGGCCAGGAGCTCGAGGAACGTTTAAGGGCAGACCGTCGTGAGGTGCTTGCGGTGGAATGTAGGTAGCGCCGGCCTCTCTGGGTGAAGTCTCTGGACGGGATGGCTCCCCGGGTCTGTGATGGCTCCGATATCCGACGCGAGACTCACCGGCGCCAAGGAAGGCATGGGCCCCTCTTCGCGTGGCAGGCTGCTCTCGTGTGGGAGAGGGACGACGACGATTCCCGACCCTGGACTCCGCCGTGGCTGGGGGAGGTGCCCTAGGTCGTTCGACGATCCGTTCGTTGGGGCTTGGTCTGCGGCGGCGGCGTCCCACACGCGACTGGCCGTACTGTATGTCCTGGCGCGTTGGGTTTCGATCTGGGGGCGATGGGCTGCGAGGGCGGCCGACTCGAGACTCGAGGACTTCGAGGGAAGGCCTGTCAAATGTGACGTGGCGCCGTGGCCTCTCCGTCTCGCTCTCCTCCGCACCGGTACCGTCCTGTTCAGCATTTCGCTGACCCAGTTGGGTCCCTCTCCGTTGGGCACTCTCTCTTGTAACGTGATGGGCTGTCTCGGCCTCAGTTACCGTGTCGGCCGCATGGCTTCTCACGCCGGCCCAGTCCTGCGCGCCCTGCTCCTCGCTGTCGTATCGGTCTATGAGAGCCTGGAGACGCTCCGTCTCGCGGGCGCGCTTGCGTCGTCCTGCCCGCTCGAGCAGGCTCTCGAGGCCGGAAAGCATATCCGAGTCCAGGCTTGTCGATGACCTGTAGCTTCCACCGCTCTTTGACGAATACGAGGAGCTTGTCTGTATGGACGCAGATCTGTCTCGTCGTGGAGGCGGACTACGACTCTGGCTTCGCTGACGACCTCGCTGACGACCTTGTGCGCGATTTGGGGACCCGCTGGGACTTGGGCTACGGTGACCGCGGCGGCGGTGGCGGTGTCGACGTCTTCCTTGGTCGCCCGTCGGGAGATTGGATGGAGAGCGGCGTCTTGGTGGTGACAGGGAACCGCCGCGATCGGACTCCTCGTCATCGATGGTGGATGCATGTCCAGGCGATGGGGGCCTGGGTTGTCGTGGGTTGTCAGGTCTTGGTGGCGGTGGAGGAACTCCTGCTTGAACTGGCTGGATCGGCGGTGGTGGATGTGGAAGGACAGCACCTTGGACTGGTATAACAGGCGGAGCCGGGGGTGGAGGTGGTGGCGGTGGAATGACCGTGTACAGCGGCTGTTTGGATTGAGGATACATCATGACTGGAGGAGGAGGCGGCGGGCCTGGAATTATAATCTGCGGGGGATACATTGGCGGTTGCTCTGTTTGGAACGGCATGCCAGGCTGGAAGAGCCTAGTACGAGGAGGACCAGATGGTCGGGCAGGATCTCTAGGTTCCCTTGGAGGTGTGCGAGGTACCACGCCGGGCTGTGGTGGCCAGATCTGAGTGCGAGATACTCGCGGAGAAGGCGGAGGCGACGGTGGCAACCCATTTGAGGTGCCCATGTCCGAGGGTGCGATTGGACCACGACCAGGCGTAGGAGGTCTGTAAGCCGGGGGAGGAGGACTGGGCGATCTGGCACCTCGAAACACGACGGTCCTCTGGTACGGTCCCGAGGAAACAATGACTGTACGCCCATCCCCAAGGTCCATCTCGATATCCTGATCCACCCTTTCGTCCCTCTCCCGACGCGGCCTGATGACAGTATACCAGTAGATCCATACTGAGACTGCCACGACGATGATTATGCTGAAGATGACGCCAAACTGGCCAGTCGTGTTCAGGCAGGCCCAGGCGTCCTTGTCGCATGATGCACCGTACCCCCTGGGCTCGTCGCGGTGCATGAGCTTGTTGAAGCCGTTGCGGGATGAAAGAGGCGACATGATTTTTTCTGTCTGGCGAAATATGTAGTAACACTGAGTATTCTTTGATCTCGAGATCGAGGCTCATTGACAGATAAGGGGCATGCTGGAGTTTGAGGCAGCGCGGTTGAAGTAGGTCGCGTGCTTGATCAGATGATTGGGGGGAACTCGAGGCTCATCGAACCGAAAGGTACAGAAACGACAACACTGTAAATTAGAGACAGCCGTTAGAAGGCGGCTGACGAAAGGTAGCCAAATATGGGTGGTTGTGACAGTTTCAACGATTGAGAGCGTTCACAGGTGGAGCTACTGGTGACATTTGGGTAGACGTGGTATGCGAAGCTTGGTCTACACACCTGACCGTTGGACAGCAACGTAAAGGATGTTGACAAAACGTTGATCTGATCTTGGTATTACTTCCATCTATGCAGGTAGTGTATCATGCTTGGTGTCAATGCTGGGATGGTGTCGAGTATACCCAGGTAAGGTTGGTCAGAGCTGCCACTGCTACAACCAACCCGAGCAGCCCAGAGCTATTCCACCTTTACATGTGGAAAGCTTCCTGCTCGAAGTAGATGCTATGTTATATACCTGTTAGATAGCTGCCCATGGGTCTTCTACCAGTGGGACGGGAATTATTCACGGGGTACTAATTACATATGTGTATCTCTCATCTGTATATGAATTTCGAATACTGATATATGATGTTGGTATCCACCATCATAGACACCATAGTATACCCTTGATTCTTTGGTGATACCTACCTAGGTAACTAGTAGGTATGAACTGTCCAGTTGGTAAGGGAGTAGTAGGTACTTGTTATTGTATGTGGACTTATGTTCCCTTCGAAGATGTCCTTTATTGACCCCTACTTGTCTGTACTCGACCACTTTCCCACTCTACTGGGTTTTGATACTGTCCTAATCTCTCATACTCATATCAAATTACATACACATACTCTGCCTTCGAAACAAGTAATCTGGTCTTCGTTTCGCAGGGCACAATGCTCCATATCATAGCACTGTGATGCTTCTCGGTAAATCGGTACGTACTCATAGGCTCGACATTGCTATTTCAAAATCAGCATCAACCAGCCTGAAGTAACAAGTAGATAGTATACCTGATGGCTACGGTTATGTCGCATGCCTGCCGTGTCAGTATTTGGACGAATTTCTCCGATGCCTCGACCTTATAGTATGTATGTTTCGTAGCAAGCAATCAGCGGATTGGGCTTGCCCCTGTTGAATGAAGAAGTGCAATGTTTAGCGGTTCTTCTATGAATTTCAGAGAACATCTACTTACACATAGAGACTCCAGATAATTCCCACCGTTACATATATGCGAACCTCGGAATATGGACTCTTTAGCTCGGTGAGAACAACGGTATTGATGTGGACTTGAGGTTGCATACTGCTAGATAACAAGGGGTTGGGGGTGTGGTCTGATGAAGCCAGCCCTAACCCTGGACTAACGGCTGGCCCTGGCACCTGGGGCGCGCTACTGGGAGTGGGTCTGTGCACCTAGCTCGACCTCGCAGGGGCGCGATGCAAGCTGCAGTTCAGCCTCAATGATGTTGAATTTCGAGACCACTTCTACCACGTATACTTGCCCTTATCTCCTCACCTGAAGCCTTCACTCAGTGTGATCCTCTTCTCCTGCCCTTGTTTATCTCGAGGCTACGACAATCCCAGAATGACCGGCAGATCCTAGGTCATTCCTTCCTTCTTAGTCCCATTCACTCTGTTTTAGGAGGACGACGCGCATTGCGATTCCCTGCCTTCGACCTCACCTGTCACCACTGTCGCAATCCGGTGGATCGCTTGACCCGATCGCAACGGACGCACCACCGCCACAGTGCTTCGATTCCAGCCCATCACTGGCTCATCTGCCTTATTAGCCCACGATGGCTTCGACACTTCAAAATGGCCATGCCAATGGCGTCAACGGCGTCGCCAACGGCACGTATTCGAGCAAGCGATTCTCCGATGTGCCTGCCACTCTCGACATACCCGTTCAAGACCAGGAAGATGAGGCTGTCGAGATTGACCTGACGAACTTGATGGACGACCCCTCCGATCTTTGCGACCTATTCGAAGCCGAACACGCGGCGCGGACATACTGGATGGCAGTGTCTCTCGCCTACGCGAAGCAGAGGAAGGTCGACTACGCCATTGAGACTCTGATCCGCGGGAATGCTCTGCAGAACATCAACCAACGTGACAAGCTTAGTTTGGTCAGCTGTCTCTGCTGGATGTACCTATGGAAGAGTCGGGAGGCACCACGAGTCGCACCAGAAGGACAGCTCGCGTCCGAGGCAAAGACCAAGGAGTACTATCTGCAGCAAGCCACATCTACACTCAATGAGGCCTCCAGAATCAACCCAGCTTTCCCACCGCTTTTCCTCGCCCGCGGCGTCCTCTACCTGCTCCGAGCTTCCCTGCAGCCACCTTCAAAGTCTGGCGGCGCTGGCGTAATCGATCCCGACAAGGCGGAGCTCCTTCGATCCGCACTCAAGTCATTCGAGGACGCTATTCGAGTCTCGTCAGGAAAGAATATGCTAGCCGTCATGGGGAAAGCAAGGGCTTTCTTCTCGATGGGCAAGTACCCTGAGGCCTTGTCGGCGTATCAGGAGGTTCTACAGAGGATGCCCGATATGGTCGATCCGGACCCAAGGATCGGCATTGGGTGCTGCTTCTGGCAATTAGGGTTCAAGGACGACGCGAAGGCTGCTTGGGAGAGATCTCTGGAGATAAATCCTGAATCCAAGGTCGGAAACATACTCCTTGGACTTTACTACCTCGACAGCAGCGGGCACGTCCCCACGAACAGCCCTGATTTCATCCGCTTGTACAAGAAGGCGATGACTGAGTACACTCAAAAGTCATTCAAACTTGACAAGGATTTCCCATTAACATGCGCCACATTTGCTAGTTTCTTCCTTACCAGGAAAAACTATGCTAACGTGGATAGCCTCGCACATAAAGCGATTCAGTATACAGACGTGAACGCCATCGCCAGTGATGGCTGGTACTTACTGGCACGAAAGGAACACTACGCCGGCGACGCAGACCGCGCGAGCGACCACTACAAGCGCGCCGATGATGCGCGAGGAGGAGACCAACGAGGGTATCTGCCAGCCAAGTTCGGCCAGGCCCAGCTGTTGGTACTCAATAACGATCTGCCAGGGGCGAGATATCACCTCGAGAAGATGAACAAGCAGGTACGGAACCACGAGACCATGACATTATTGGGCACAATCTACGCCGAGGAAGTCTTCGCCAATGAGGCTGCGACCGTCAAGGAGAACAAGACCAATGAGGCGAAGCAAGCTATTGCCTTGCTGGAGAGCGTCAGGTCTGCTTGGAAGGACCCCCAGAAGCATGTCGCTCCCGACGCTTCGGTGCTCTTGAACCTCGCCCGGTTGTACGAGAAGGACCACCCGGACAAGGCATTGCAATGCCTGCAACAGGTGGAGCAAATGGAACTTGATCAGATTGCCGACTCCGCTATACCTGAGGACATTACAGAAGAGAGTGCCAGGAAGGCCGCGATGCGAAAACTGCTCCCTCCACAACTCCTCAACAACATCGGCTGCTTCTACTCTCAAGCAGAGAAGCACGAACTCGCGAGTGAGATGTTCGAGTTGGCGTTGGACTCTTGCATGAGAATCGTGAACAGCGGCGATGAGGAGATAGACAGTGATGCTCTGGTTACTACGATCAGTTTCAACCTCGGTCGCAGCTATGAATCAAGAGGGCTTACCGAGAAGGCGATCGACGTCTACGAGGGCCTCCTGAAGCGCCACGATGACTACACTGACGCTCGAACCCGACTGGCTTACATCAAGCTGCGTAAGAACCCTAACAAGG
Source organism: Cytospora leucostoma (assembly GCA_003795295.1). Lineage (NCBI taxonomy): Eukaryota > Fungi > Ascomycota > Sordariomycetes > Diaporthales > Cytosporaceae > Cytospora > Cytospora leucostoma. Next base: position 126,654 of record LKEB01000014.1, on the reverse strand, counting down.
ACGGCCCTGAATCAGTCTCGAAACTTTACAACGAGCACAGTACCGATTTCGAGGTCAGGGCGCTCTACGGCTGGTATCTGAGCAAGGTCACATCCAAGAAGAGATCACACAACCTCAACGAGGACCACGAGTACCGCACGTATAAGCGAACCCTGCAGCACCTTGACAAGCACGATAGGTACGCTCTTGTGGCCATGGGCAACATGCATCTCCTGAGCGCGCGCGAATTGCCCCGACAGACGGAAGCAGATAAGCAGAGGAAAGATACGCAATACAACAAGTCCGTGGAGTTCTTCGACAAGGCCTTGCAACTGGATCCGAACAATGCGTATGCAGCCCAAGGTATGGCCATTGCGATCGCTGAATCAAAGAAGGACTACAAGAGTGCCTTGGCGATTCTGCTCCAGGTGCGCGAGACAGTCAAGGATGCAAATGTGTATGTCAACCTTGGCCACACTTATGACGCTTTGGGGCAGTACTCCAAAGCGATCGAGAGCTATGAGATTGCCTTGTCCAAGGAGGGCAAATCCAAGGACACTATGATCCTCTCCTGTCTGGGCCGCACGTGGTTGAGCAAGGGCAAGGCCAGCTCTGCAGCTGCCCACGGCCAAAGGGCTGTAATCGACCTGAACGCTTACTACAAGGCGTTGGAGTATGCAAAAAAGGTAAGCAAATCAAATCCCACGTCGAAGCACTGATACTAAAGAAATATGCCAGACCCTGGAAGTTGCACCGGACCAAGTCCACTTCAAATTCAACGTTGCGTTTGTCCAACTCCAACTGGTCGGCACGTTGATTCCCATGAAGGAGGCGGATCGTACGCTGCCGCAACTCCAAGACGCCGCCGATGGTCTGGAGTCCGCAATCAAGACGCTAGACGAAGTTGCCAACAGCCCGAACACCCCATACCCCAAACACGATCTCGAGGGCCGCAAAAACATGGCTCAGAACACCCAGCGGAAACAGCTTGAGCGTGCCATTGCAGCGCAGAAAGAGTACGAGGAGAAGAACAAGGAGAAGGTCCAGGCAGCGCTGGAGCAACGGCAGGCTGAGCAGCGTCGCCGTGAGGAGGAGAAGCGCAAGGCCGAGGAGGCCGAACGGGAGAGGAAGGAGAAGATCCGCAAGGAGCGTGAAGAGATCGCAGCTCGTGACAGAGAAGTTGCAGAGCGACGAGCGCAGGAAGAGCGTGAGAGGTTCGAGGCCGAGATGACCACGGATACCGAAACGGGCGAGAAGGTCAAGCGGAAGCGCAAGCCTGCGCCCAGGCGCAAGGAGGAAGGAATAGAGCGCAAGGGCCGTGCACGGAAGAGCAAGAAGCACCAAGCCGAAGAAGAGGGCGACGGTGACGATTCGGAGGAGGACCAGGAGAGACAGCCCAAGAAGAAGAGGAGGCTCACGAAGAAGGAGAACGGCAAGTTCAAGTCGGCGGAGTTTATCAACGATAGCGACGAGGATACGCCGATCGCCTCCCCCAAGGAGGACTCGCCTGCCTCTGCGATCTCGTCGCCGGAGCCACTACCCGAGACCGACGACGAGGGCGCGGGACGGATGGACGTTGATAAGCCCGCTTCCCCTACTGCCGGAGGTGCCGCGGCGGACGACGATGAGGACGAGGGTGCGGGTGTGCAACGACGGCAGCGTGCCAGGAGGGGACGCGTGTTGGAGAGCGATGACGAAGATGAGGGCGGCGCGGACAAGGAGCCCCCTGCGAAGGCGTCGGCAGAACCGGAGGCAGCCCCGGCCGATGTGGCTATGGCGGGTGCTTCTGATGACGAGTAGGGGCCATGGTCCTAATCTACAATATGACTGCAGGGTGTGCAGAGCATCAGCATACTTAGGTAGCATGTGAATGCAGTTGTGTGTGTGCACCATGCGCCCGCTTGGTTACCTATCTCCTGCCATTTGGAGTACTGCCTTACATGACTCTCCCACGATCCAGACTGGCATAGTAAATGAAGTGAGCTTGATGTTCCTTTCTTCCAAAAGGAGGTTGGTGCAAGTAGCACTAATTGAACGGGGCTGAAGGTAAATGGCCGACGTCACCACGTCCCAAAACATGCCTTCTCTTCCGGACCAAAACTCCCTCCCTCCCTCACTTTCACATGCAACCCCGAGCTATGTGATACACACCCAAGACCACCTGAATATACAGATACAGCCTGGTCTCAAATTCCAAACACGCCCCTCCCCTCTCAAATCTCCGCCGCGCATTCTGAATGGTCTATCTCGATACTGATCTCGATACTCATCAGCCAACACGTCCCTGTCAGCACGCCACACGATCTGAACAGGTACCTAGGCTAGTAGATACTAGAGAGACACCTGCTGGTGAGTGATCTCTGGATATTGTGTTCCGGAGATAATGTTACTCGGACCGGTGTCATATCTCGACTGCATAATATTTTGCATCTTCCTCGCGCCACAACTCATACTCAAAGTCGGTTGGTTCGAGACGTTAGCAGTGGCATTGCAGGCCTTGCCGTTCCTGCGTAAGTAACACACGACAAGACCTACACCCTCCGAAACCTCCCGCTACCAGCCACCACCCGGGGCCCAACGTCATAAACCTTCCAGATGATAGACCGCCAATCTGATGCCTTGGTACAGTGTTTAAGTTGCCCGTGGCGTTCGTCTACGAGCGCTACCTTCTCAACGACAAGCAGAAACCAGAATTCTTGCTCCAGGCCTCGCCATTCGAGGACGTCGTAGTCCGGTGCGTACGATATGCTTTCGCCAATATCCCACCAAGGGTATGTAGGATCTTCTTCAACAAGGAGGTCGCCCTACCGTGGATGCGGTGGCGTATGCTTCGCCATGGGTACCTGAGGTCGCCGATTTACTGGCGCGAGTACCGGGACGTAAGTAGCCCCGAGTGATCCACTGGTCCAAGAGATCTGTTGTGATCCTAGGCTGAAGGAGTTCGACGCAGACGAGCATCACAGGCATTTGGGCTGTCACTGACCCTACGAGGAAACCCGATATTATCGTATACTATGCTCATGGTAAGCAGATCGACCTCCACATCCCTTGGACAGCGGCTGAGATGTGCAATGCCTGTCGATAGGCGGTGGCTTTAGCATGGGCTCGACCTATTTCTATCTCGAATTCCTACTCTCCTGGTTGTCTTTGTTGAGGTCATCGGGCTACAATAACCCTGCAGTCTTTGGGATTGATTACACGCTGGTACCAGACTCCAGCTTTCCCACGCAGCTTGACGAGATGGTCGCCGGCTATGCGCACGTCCTCGGTGTGGCCGGTGACCCCTCGATCGTGTGTATCGCCGGTGACTCGGCGGGTGGGACCCTTGTCCTGAGCTTACTGTTGCACCTTGCACGACCGCAGTCGGTCAGGAATGGTAGACCTCTGCCGGGGAATTCGGTCCATCTGGAAAAACCTGGCATGGCTGTCCTGATTTCGCCCTGGACAAACCTTCAGTCCCCATTACACCGGAACAACAGCAGCGATTACCTCGATACGCCGGCACTGCACCGCTACGCTGCTCAGTACGCCGGGAGTGCCAATTGGGTCGCCGACCCTCTGGCATCGCCAGGAGATTGCAAAGACTTGGGTTGGTGGAGAGAAGCGACCCCATCCGAAGGATTTTTCATAACGTATAGCAAGCCAGAGGTTTTTGCGCCTGAAATCGAGAGGCTCGTTCGGAGATTAGAAAAGGCTGGGACACTTGTCTCCAGCCATGGTGAGGTCGCTGGCGTCCATGCTTGGCCTGTCGCGAGGTTATTCCTGAGCCACACAGAGGAACAGAGAATTGAAGGGCTGGTAAAGATTGTCAGTGAGATCAGCAGCCGGATCCAGATCAAATAGGTAGCCTGTTTGTGAATAGGGTGCGGGTAGGTGTCATGTCAGATTAGATCAAGTTTTTGGAAATCCATCATTCGGCGAAGCAGACCATGAGGGAACCAGAGTGAGAATGCTCGGCTTCTTCATGGTCGCTCGGATTGCCTCCGGGATTGGGTTGCTCATATTGTATCGTCATCCATGACATAAAAGCGTGAGGAAGTGTGTCCACCACGCCAGGGGAGTTGACTTCGCTGGTGTCCAACAGAGCTGGACAGGGCAAGCTTACCTATATGGGTACTGATATCTCGAATGTCGTCGTTACTGGCCTGCTCAGAAGCGAAGTTGCCGATAGCGACGATGAAGGTGGTGACAAAACCAATAGTGTAGGCTGACGACTTTCATGCTAATGCCGATGCCACTGCGAGCAATTTGGCCGAGGCCTCCTTGCCCAACCAGAGACAAGCAAGGAGCCGAGCTAGATTTATATATATTTCGGAGGGTTTTTGGAGGGCCGGGCGGCACACGACGTGCATATATAACCGGGGCAGGATGTGCCATCAGAGATGGCAGCGCATGCCGAATTCGCTCCAGAAGGTGCAGCCATACATACCCAAGTACCTAGGTACGGTATGCTTGCCCAGGGTGGTCCAAACAACGACTCGACTTGAAAGAGACTTCGAGACTCGTTGAAGGAAAACGATGCCGACATGGTCTTTCTCAGGAATGGTGGCCTGAAAGTGAAACGGCCTAACGGAGCTCCAACGGAGCTTCAGGAGCCAATATTAGTTTCTTCCCGGTCGCTGACGGCCGAGTGGTGTCTCCATCTCAGGTGCAGACACAGCCTATTTGGGCTCCTCCATCCCACCTGAAGCTGATGGTCGTGGACATCTCGCCATAGGCAGCTCCGCTGTTGAACATCCTCTGTTTTGTCGCTGCATCCACAGTCGGTAGGGCAGGGTGTTGGGGTATTCCTGTCGTCAATCTCGGCAAACAGCTCCGCCGTCTCGAGGGGGGGATAAGATACCTAGGTAGGATACCTACTCAAGTCCTTGGGCATGACACGGAGATGGGGGCCGGCAGCGGATGAAGGACGAAGAGAGTTCCGGCTTCTTTCCTTCCCTTCTTGTATTATTTCGCACTTAGCCCCATTTAGCCCCGGCGCCCCCATCCATCCTGCCATCACAGCAGTCGCACTGTCGCAGCAATCGCATCAGTCGAGGCTGCCACCCAAGCTGACTCAGGCCTGCTGGGGTTCCTTGTAGGTACCTAGGTACCTGAGTAGTCTAGACCAAAGGCTCTCCAGGGCTTGCCAGCTTGGACTTTGGTTTTATTAGTGGCCGTTGGGCCCGTTGTTGTTGTTACCTGCACTGGGCAGCCATGTTGTTGGCGCCTTCCCAGGGGCACGAAATTCCAGCCAGTCCCACAAAAAGTATAAGATGGCGTTAGATTCCCAGTCGTCTTTGTACCCACACCCCAGTCACTTTTATTTTGTCTGTCCCAGTTCCTATTCACGTAACTCTGTCCCCCCCCCCCACTCCCCACCAGAATTGTAAAGTGTGGGTTGATTTGCCCAGCGTGGATCCATACTGTAGAAAAACCCAAAATGTCTGAGGAGCGCGGCACATACAGATTGAGGAGCCCTGATCTTTCATCCTTCTTCGAGCCCCAAGAAAACACCCCGCCAGCACAACAAGCACAGGCTCAGAATCCACAACAAGCACTGTCACAACAGCAGCCCGAACCGTCCTCAAATTTACGCGTCAATTCTTCTCCACAGAATTGGTACCCGTCCCAAGACTATCTGCAACAGCAACAGCAGCAGCAGCAGCACCACAGCCACCCTAGATCTTATTCATATTCTGCCTTGTCTGCACAAAGTCCTACTGGGCCCGCATTCCATTCATATCAGCACATGCACCAGCAACAACAGCAGCACCACCACCACCACCAGCCTTTGAGTGCAACAACTTCATCATATTCACCGCGTTTCCCGCCCCACCTTCATAATCAGCAGCAAACATACTTCACCCCTCCTGCCGTTTCACCACAGGTATCTGGTCACCCACAGCAAGGCTACTACCACCAACAAGGTTTTTCTCAGCCACAACAACAAGCACTCGAGGCTCAGCCCTACGTCAATTCTGGAGAACCCTACCAACAGCGCCAGATCAAGCCAAAGATCCCGCTAGAGGTTGACACCAAGGATATACCAGAGGACCCCAATATGCCACCCCGACGTGCTCCAGCCGCCGCCGCCGAGTCTCCGGCTGTGGATCCGTCACCGGTCAAGACCAAGTTTCCCACCGCCCGCATCAAGCGTATCATGCAGGCCGATGAGGAGGTAGGCAAGGTCGCCCAGCAGACTCCAATTGCAGTCGGCAAGGCCCTGGAGATGTTTATGATTCAGTTGGTGACAAAGAGCGCCGATGTCGCGCGGGAGAAGAACTCAAAACGCGTCACAGCTGCCATGCTGAAGACGGTAGTCGAGGCCGACGATCAGTGGGACTTCCTGCGGGACATCGTTAGCAAGGTCGAGCATGAGAAGGAGGGCTCAAAGGCCAAGGCTATCAAGGCCGAGAGCAGTGACACTGAGGATGACGCCGAGCCCAAGAAGAGGAAGGGCGGTCGTAGGAAGAAGGCGGCCTAGGCGGATGCCGGAGAGACCGAGGCCAGCAAGGTGAAGAGCGATGCGAATTATTTGGACGAGCGCCCAGAGAAGGCGGGGAAGCCTGGTCGGTCAAGAGGTCGGCCAGTCACCAGGAGGGGATTGCCAACCAGGATCGAAGCCGCCGCCCTGAAGGATCCGGGTCTGAGTGCGGGTCGGGTAACAGTCCAGTGGACGTTGAAGTACGGTCCTTGCGCGTCGGAAGCAAGCTCGCGTCGACTACCAGCCTTGGGAAGGAACTTGGTGTCAAGCCAGCAAGCGTCCGTAAAGGGTAGTCAGCCGAAGCGGCAGCAGATTTGAGTACAAGTTTGGCAGATTCGGACGCCATGGGGGCGTTCTGGGTACCTCTTAGGCCAGCCGCACCGGCGACCTCGCGAGAACCAACAACATCGGGACTCTTGCTTCCACCCCACGAACCCCTGAATTCCACTCATTGGTGCCTCTCGGCAAGGATCATTGAATGGCAGGATCTGAGGTGGCCACGAGACCACTCGTGGATGCGATTCGATGCACTCAGACACAGGATGGGCACTACCGCTGGCTAAGGTGTCCATCATAAGATCATCAGTCCTGGCGAGGTAGACGTGGATGGCTGTCACGTGTAGCAGTCGCAGTGACGGAAGCATCGGGCCATGACAACATCGCACGGGTGTGTAATTGAGGGATCTTACGAGCATGAATGCATTTTTACGATTTTCACGATGTGCGTTGACTCTGTATGTGGTGTTGCGTCACAGACAGGAGACGGACCATTCTGATCTGACGGTCGGCCTGCGCGTCTCGGGAAGGCAGTTAATGATATGCCCAAGG
>LKEB01000014.1:93023-104567 GCA_003795295.1 Cytospora leucostoma | reverse complement strand
GGGCACTTCTCGGAGCAGGGGGCCCCTGGCAGTGGGCTCTCATATGCCCAGGTGCTTTGCTGTCTTAGGTCGATGAAAGTCACTCCCAGGTATCGAACCGTCCGTCGTGTCCGATCTGGAAGTCGCCAGCCATATTTTGGCCACGCTCCCTTGTTTCCGGTTGGGGATTGCGATCTCATGTTGTAAATTTGAGAATATTTGCAGGTGAATCCCACTGTGTCCTTAATTGCTCTCCCACCTCCTTGTTGCACAACTTTGGAACCCATCTCAGATTCAGATCTCAACTGCCTGAGGCTGCTGACGTTGGCGACATCTAATTGCTTGCGCGTCCTGGCGATTACGACACTTTCGAAACGGGCCGTGACTTCCTTGCACGCACATGGGTGATGGATGTCCCCTTGACGATCAAACCTCAAAAGTAACCCCTTGGGCATATTATACCCTGGACAGTTCCCTGAGCATATTGAAAACGTCCCCGCGCCCCCGGCTTCTTGCTGCATGTTTGTCCAATAGAGACGGCCGCAACTCCCTTCTGCCGAGACTGAGACGATTCTCAAGTGCTGCCTGCGTGTCATTTCTGTGTGAGCGGGCCACCTGGCCCTTTCACGTCTTCCTTTCTCAACATGTCTGTCAAGCAGAGAGAGGTTGACGATGCGACCATGGGCGAAATCTGGGTGAGGGTAAAGAGGATTTGCGTGAAGCTGTGGGCCATGACTACAAGGCGCATACGATACGCAGTCGCGTTTGTCTCCTTCCTGTAAGACCCCCACTATACTTTTGCTCGTCGTCTGTGCTTCTATCGCATTACTTACCACTAACTACCTACAGCGTCATCACAATAATACTCACGAGAGGCTTGATGCAGAATGTCAACTCATATGTGACCATACCCAAGGTCTCACTCGAGTACGCTTCCGGGCAGAGGACACCCTTCAACGAGTCCAAGGTCGCCCTACTGATCGAGAACCGCGCCAACCCCATCCTGGCACCCCTGATGCTGCACTTCATGTCAGTCGTACCGCCCGACTGGCGCTTCCGCTTCATGGGTTCCGTCGAGTCCGTCGAGCACATCAACAAGTCGGTCGCCATCCGCGAGCAGGTCAAGGTGGGCAAGCTGGATCTGACCTACATCCCCTCCAACATGTCCGTGTCCAGCCAGGAGGAGATCTCCCGCTTCCTGACCAACCAGTGGATGTACGAGACCGTCTTGGCCCCGGCCGAGTGGCTCCTCATCTTCCAGACCGACTCCATCGTGTGCGCCAACTCCCAGCGCAGCCTCAACGACTTCCTCAACTACGACTGGATCGGCGCCCCCTGGAACCCGGGGTCCCGCTTCGGCGGCAACGGCGGGCTCTCCCTCCGCCGCGTGAGCGCCATCCTCGACGTCCTGCGGTCGCAGGCGCGCGCCGACTTCTCCGAGGCCGAGGACGTCTGGCTGACGGAGCGCCTGGGCCACCGGCCGGGCGCGCGCATGGCCAACGCCACGGTATCGCTCACCTTCTCGGGCGAGACGCACACGGGGAAGCCGACGCACCTCTCGTCCGACGCCGAGACGGCCCGCTACAACTCGACCCTCGAGGCCGCCGCCGATGGCGAGCTCGTCCGGGGCATCGACGACTGGCGCGAGGGCTTCTACGAGCCCATGGGCTACCACACCGGCGGCGGGGGTTCCTACCTGCACAGCCAGGTCTGGGGCTCCCCGCGCCTGCGCAGGCACATCTGGGACTACTGCCCCGAGGTCAAGATGACCCTCGCCATGGACGTCGCCAGGTACGTGCCCGGGGGCTGTGGGGCCTACTGGAAGCGTGATGCCGCCGCCCTGGATGGCGGCGTTGGTGACGGATACGCCGTGGACATGACCGGTGGGTCGCTCGGTGCCGACCTGGGTTATGGCACCGAGATGATCGACGGCATCGAGTACCCGCTCTTGCCGGATGGCCTTACGCCTTTTTGAATATCCCTTGTCTTTCTGGCCTTTCTGTCACGCTACAGTGTGTTACGTCCAAAAGTGTGCGAAATAGATGTGTGTGTGTGTGTGTGTGTGTCTTGTGGAAGTATTATGTCGAACCTTGGCAGTAAGCGTTGGGTGTCATGGCGTCTAAGTGTAATCTTTCCAGATGTGATGTATTCTTGCTTTGGAGTCACAGGACGGCGGTGGTATGGAAACCAAGGACAGCCTAATCCAGGTTGCTACGACCCGTCTGGAAGGTCGTCCTGGTCTATGGGGGTCCTCATATTATTCTCTCTTTTATAGGCGTCTTGGGGATCTATTGTCTGTACTCAATTCCAAAAAAACACCCCCACTGGTCACAGATATTGCGCCATCGATATGATTGATAGTAACTCTCGTGACACTGCGTAGACTTTCAAACTTTTATGCTTTTGAAGTCGAGCCACGCAATGTTCGTAAAGCAGTTGGGACGGAGGAGCCAGTGGCTTGATTGAGTTGTGACTTGCTTCATTCTCCAGTCTCTGTGGTCGCTCTGGGAAGCCTTGGGATGACCCGGATGAGTTACATGATATTGTGTTCGTACAGCAATAATTATCGTACATGGACCAAAAGTGGGCCATTTCCTTCCCATCCTTGCTTTATCTATGCTTCAGTGACTTCCTCCTCTTTCCTTTGTAACATTCAGTAGAGCCAGGTTCTCTTCTCTCCGAGAAAGACTCGCTAATTCTCCCATCCCAAAAATATAATGCGCCCATAAAGTATGGCTTCTCGATCGCACACAGGACCAAACCCAGATCAAGCAGGCTGGCGCAACTAGCCGCCCACCACAGCACCCACCACACCCGCCAGCTCCGAGAAGAGTACCCCCTTGAAGATGGTCTCACCGAGATCCGCCGACCAGTGCCCTCCTTTCTTTAGCCTCTCCCGCCAAGCGTGTCTCTGCTCCGGCGCCAGGTCTTCCCAGCGCCGCGCGGGACCGTGTGCGAGCTCGTCGTGCTGGCCCGCGACCTCGACTTCGTGGCCGCCGGCGTCCAGGACAACGACCGGTTCCTCCAGCCCCCTGGCCTGGTCTTTCTCGTGCAGGAGCCTGGCCAGGAAGCCGCTGTTCGGGGGCAACACGCCCACGGGTACGGAGTGAATGCTCGAGGGCAGCCACTTGTGCCCGCCGACTCTGGGCTCCGAGAGACCCTTGACCTCGAGCACGCCCTGAAGTAGGACTCCCAGGAGGGCCACGACAACGGTGATGAGGAGTAGCACACCCTTGATGCTCGGGGCTCGGCTCTTCGCTGCGACAATGTACCGCGGCTGTCTGGGCGGCCCACCCCTCCGGATGGGCGTTGCGGGATCGATGAACTTCTTAAGCGGTATGCTCTGCACCACGACCGTGTTGCTCACCGACGTGCTCGCCAGCTTGAGGTGCTGCACCCTGCCGGTACTAGTCTTGGGCGGGGTGAAGTGGCTGAAGCCAAGGTTGGTAATCATGGCAGCATGAACGCCATTCAGCGTGCGCAACGGGAGCAGGTTCGCGAGTAGGTCGACGTTTCCGGAAGACCGGTAGTCGAGTGTGTACAAGTGTACCGCAAGTTCACTAGTAACGACGGCGACCACAAACTGCGCATCGCCCTGTTTTGCGCCTGGAGTGTTGACAGGGCTGAGGTTTGCGACGGCGAGACCCGTTGCCTTGGCGCCTTGTCGCCTGGGGAGTTTAGCGTTAACGGCTATCCGGGTGCTGTCCTCTGGCTGCCCGGGCTTGGGGAGGCGAAAGCCGTACAGGACTACGCCGCTGGCCCTGGGCAGGTTCGCGACGGCAACGACGAAGTGGGGCGCCAGGTACCGGATGCAGCGGAAGGCAGGTCGCAGGCCGGAGCTGTCGTCGCTGGGGACGGTGTAGATACGTTTGGGCTCGGACTGTGCGTTGCCGGTCTTGGGGATGTCGAGAGAGTAGATGTCGTAGTCAGTGCAGTATATGAGCTGGAATGTATCCTCGCTCGTCTGTATTACATCCAGGTCCACCGCCTCCTTCTTTATGTCCAAAACCTCCCTGATCTTGGGCGTGACGTCGTTGTCGGCGGTGACATCAAACAGGGCGATCTGCGCTTCGTTCGCGATTCCCGTCGCCACTGCGCCGAGCTGCGGTTCTCCGGGGAAAGGCTGCGACAGTCTCAGCAGTCGCTGGTATGTATCTGGACTCTTGGTCGTAAATAGCTGTGCCCTCGAGACCTCGGAGAACTTGGGCCCAAGAACCGACCGTGCCTTAGACGGTGGTTCCACGCTGAAAGTGCGCAAGTGCTCGTTTATGCCCTTCTTCTGGTCTTCCGGGCTCGAGTTGATCCCTGCATATAGGAGCGTGGCCTTGCCCTTGCGCTGGCCAGCGACAAGATTTTGGACGTTGTCCTCATCGCGACTTAGTGCGACCTCGCCGACCGAGGTCAGATTCTCGAGTGATGAGACATCGAGTAGAGAGATCTTGTTGCCCACGCCGGTCTTGCTGGCGCCTCCGCCACCACCTACAAAAAGGCGACTTGAGTCTTGGGGGTCGAAATCGCAACCGTAAATGGGGTAATCGAGCTTGATTTTAGATTCGGGAAAGGGTGCCATTGTGGTGTGGGCGGCATGAACCGACAGACCTGGTTCTTAGGAGAACTACTGTCTTTCCGCAAGTCGGTCGATCGGCCGGGATTCGATTGATTTCTGGATGTGTGATTGCGACAGAATGCAGTTCCCAGGTATCGTGTTTACAGGATGTGTTCTAGGTTTGCGACACTCGAAAGGTGGGCGAGGAGACTGGAGGAAGATGAAGCGTCGATGCAAGTGACTGCGAAGGAGTGAAGGGCGTTGTACGTGAAAGCGCAAGCTTAGAACTTGGCATCATCATCGCTTGGGAAAGGACAGATGACGATGCCAGCTACAAACAACCTTGGAAATCGGCAAGTGCAAGAGGGAGGGGGGGGGCTCCAAGGCTAGTAGGGTAGCCTGGATGGCAGGCGGGGGCCCGGGGTTAGTGGCCGCAGGGGCCCAACAAACCCCCACGCAACCCGTGGACCGCTAGAGATCATAGATTGCCCGCGGTAGGTATTTGTCGACGAGACACCAAGCATACAAGAAGACTCAGAAGACTGGTCATGAAAATCGTGCACTGCAATGACGGTTCATACATTCTGTACTGTACAATCTGTGTACCCCGTATGGCCACCAGCTCCCTCCGCGACGGACAAACAGCCTCGACTATGACCGCATGTTCAAGTGAACCGCCTTGATGTGGTAGTAACTTGCCAGCCCGGCCTCGCCGAGCTCCCTCCCAATACCAGATTGCTTCACTCCACCAAATGGGATCCTGAAGTCAATGTCGTTGCTACTGTTGATCCATACCATGCCCGCCTCAATCTCGGCCGCCACTCTGTGAGCCTTGGTCAAGTTCTGCGTGAAGACCGCCGCACCCAATCCATAGTACGTGTCGTTCGCGAGCGCAATGGCTTCCTCCTCCGTCTTGAACTTCACAATCGTCACGACAGGCCCGAAGATCTCCTCACGGAACACCGTCATGTTCGGCTGCACGCTGGTGATCACAGTAGGGTGAATAAAGAAGCCCTTGCCCTTTACGGGTGCTGGCTCACCGCCGAGTGCGATTGATGCACCCTCATCCTTTGCCGACTTGATGAAGCCCAACACTGTGTCGTACTGCTGCCTTGTGACCTGGGGTCCCTGGAAGGTTGTCTCCTCAAAGGGGTCACCGACGACTGAGATCTCCTGAATGGTGGACTTGAACTTCTCGATGAACGTGTCGTAGACATGCTCTTGAACGAGTACACGCGATGTTGCGCTGCAGATCTGTCCCTGGTTCGACATGATTCCGCTGTGTGACCATTTCGCGGCAAGGTCCAGGTCAGCGTCGTCGAAGATAATAAGCGGTGACTTGCCACCAGTTTCCAGGGTAATGTTCTTCAGAGTCCCCGATGCCATCTTCATGATTTCCTTGCCCGTTGCGGTAGAGCCAGTGAAGGCCACCTTGTCAACGTCCAGGTGTTTGACGAGCGCGGCTCCGGCTTCCTGACCAGTTGTTAGTACGACGATACACCGCATATGTCCAGCATGGGGTCACTTACCCTGCCGTGACCATTGATGACATTGATGACACCAGGAGGGAATCCGGCCTCCGCAATGAACCTGGCGAGGACTAGCATCGACAGAGGAGTCTGCTCAGCGAGCTTGAGCACCACTGTGTTACCGCAGCACAGTGCCGGTCCCAGTTTCCAGCCTGCCATCCCCAATGGATAGTTCCACGGGATGATTTGTCCGCAGACGCCCAGAGGCTGCTTCAGCGTGTAGACAAATTTCTCCGGGCCAACGTCAATGACTTGACCGAAGTTCTTGTCTGCGTAGCCAGCATAGTACCTCAGGACGTCGGAGACCTCTTTAACATCCTCGTTGAGTGCTACACCGTACGGCTTTCCATTGTCAACGGCCTCCACTGTGGCCAAAATCTTGGCGTGTTCGTCGACCAGGTCTGCCAACTTGACCATGAGGCGGCCGCGCTCTGTGCCGGAAAGCCCCTTCCATGCGGGGTTGTGGAAGGCCTTGCGGGCAGCTGCTACAGCGAGGTCGACATCATCGACTGTGGCAGCGTAGACGGAGACGATCTCTTCTTCGGTGCTGAGAGAGAAGATGTCAGAAGACAGTTGTCACTCGAGGCCAGGGTAGTGTGCGGATGGGGCAACTTACGCCGGGTTTATGGACGTGATCTTCTGCTCATTGCTGGACTTGACGAACTCCCCGTTGATGTAGAGGCCCAGGGGCTGCTGCCACTTCGTGCCATTGGGAGCAGTGAGCTCGACTTCCAGTTGAGACATCTTGGACGCGGTAGAGAATGATAACGAGATGAGTTGGGAACAGAGGGGGCGAGGCAGTTTCCGGCTCGGCAGTAACCTACGAGGACTTGCGCCAGATAAGGTCAAGAGATAAGGTTGGAGATGTGTGAAGCACGAGGAAGACACCAGTGTCAATGGCAAGGAAATTCTCGTGGCCATCGCGTTCTCTTTTATTTATACTGGAGACTTCTGCTTGAACCCCTCTGCCCCTCCTCGACAACCGAACCCCCTCACGGACAATAGGATGCAACATCGCGCGCTGACCTTTCCTAGTCAGGTTGTTGGGGATGGTGATCAAACCCATTGGTGGACTGGTGGATAGAGACTCTGCAGGAGCGTCCCCAACACCAATCGTGATTGCATATCGGTCTAGCCAGTGTCGTATCTACTTACCCAATGCTCCAGCAGCAGCATCACGCTGCACGGGATGCAGAGCCTATCGTGTGTAAGTAGGTGGCTCTACTCTTATCTGGCAAGCCCTGACCCCGACTTTTAGTTGGTATGGGGTAAGTGAAGTGCTGTAAGCGGGGAGTTGGCGGGTGGCTTGGCGGGGGGTTTGGCGGGGAATGACTGGCAGCCTGGCCCACCATAATACATAATATGGTCACTTTCTGTTATCGAGGACCAGTCGATATGCTCGGATTTATATTGACCGTGGAGCCTCACTGGGAGCCCCTTGACCTCTTATCCGCCACCTGACCGTCTGGGGTTATGCAGGGGTACAGATGTGTACTATGTACAGATTTCTAAGCACGTAGGGTCAACCCTTCGCCGGGGCAGGGCCGAAGTGCTGCGTATCACCGCGTGATTGAATTGCTCCTTCAGGCAAGCCGTTTCTCCGGGCGGTTGCGTGCATCTTGGCATGAGGTCCAGACATCGAAAACGACAACGACCTCATTTGTTCTGCATGTCACTGGGGCCGGAGACATTTCAACTGCATTTCATCTCGGACATGAAGGCTTCGCAAGCGAGTCTTTCACTACCTACTAAGTAGGTAAAGAGAGGGCGGCCCCCGGCCTGTATCTAACAACTTTGGGAGGTTCCAACCTTAGGTTGCAAGGTTGAAACCTTGGAACCTGTAAGTACCTATGTACCTAGGTAGACGCGGACCGGCTAGTCTAAGCCATATTCGGTAATGGTACCACTTTCTAGCACGTACGTCACCCTTTCACCATGTATCTACACTACCCAGCCAGGAGTCTAAATTTGGCCCCGGCTTGCGTCGCCGGTTTGACATAATCTCCTGCGAAACCGGTCGAGCACTCCCAACATCAACCCAAATTTAACCACACCGTGATCATTTTCGTACCTCTCCAATCGCACACGATCTCCGGCCTCCCCGATCCCCGTTCCTCCTGTCGTCGTTCAAGTTCAAGAACGAGCAGCTTCATGGCATACTTTGCTTTCTGTGGCCTTACATCGTAAAGATGATAACCAGCTCCGGACAACCCGTAGGGTCTGAGGTCTTCTCACTGATCGCATTGCTTGTCTTCTCCGCTATCGTACTCCTGATCCTCCGATATTACCTTCCGCTCCGAACAACGCCCGCATATGTTCTCGTCACAGTATTCTTCGCGTTATGGCTACCAGCAGCCATCGTGCTGCTTGTCCCAATAGACTTGGCATCCAGCGCCATCACAGATGACGAGGCAACGAGGGGTATCTGGCTGCCGCAGAGGGTGATACAGATATGCTGGCGCATCGCCTACTGGCTTACTTTCACGCTCACATGGTAAGTCTGCCCGCCTTTGGCTTCTTGCATCAGTTCTGACTGAGTTCTACGCAGGTTCATCCTCCCCATTCTTGCCGAATACTCCGACGCCGGATACCGAGATCCCAAGGGCAAGCTGTTGTACTCCCTACGATCCAACGCCCAATACCATGCCATGGTCTTTGGCCTCGGGCTAGTCGCCCTGATCTATGTATTCTCTGTCTACGGAATACATCTCGACTCTTTGAAGAGCCCCATCATGGCTCTTGCATATTGTTGGGGTCTCATACTGGCCATCTACCTCATGGGTCACGGACTTGTCAGCATACCCCGTCGCCTGATCCGCAACGCCGACATCCATGGTCGACTGCGCCGAATACAAGAGGCAGCGCCCAAGTTGCACGAGAAGCTGGAAGAAGCGGAAGTGGACCTAGAGGATCTCGAGATCCAGGTGGCCGAGCTGAGCCAGCGCAAGGTCGGCTCCGCAACTGAATATCAGGACTGGATCGAGGAGCTGATGGACCTGACCAAGCTTTCGGAGGAGGAACCGCGGTCGAGCACCGGTATTGGCTCTGGCATCACTAGGCGCATACCTACTGTCATCACCGAGAAGTTCATGGCGGAACTCACGAGAGAGTTGGTCCGAGCGAGGCACACACGCTCTCGGTATGCCAACGAGTGGAATCGTCTGTTGCGCAGTGCCGCTGAGACACAGGCCATATTGGACTCCGCGGCTTCGAAAAAGCTCGACTTTGGGAAGGTGTCACCTCGTGCCTCGTGGTTGGATCGACTGTCCATCCTGACCCCCTACACGAGATACGTGCTTCATTTCCACATTGTGCCGACTTTGATGCTCTGTTTGGGTGGCCTCTTGGCCCTTGCCTCAGCATGCATCGTCTGGTCTGAAATAGTCAAGGTCGCGACGCTTCCCTCAAGACTCTCCGTCATTCGCCTGACCGTGGTGCATCACTGGACCGGTGACACAGGACAGGTCGGCTTCGCGGGGCAGATGATCGCGGCTCTTTGGATCTCTTATATGTGTGCTGCTGCTTTGATCTCCATCACCGAAGTGAAAGTTTGGCGCGGTCGGGCTTTGGTTTACCGAAACACTGCCCACGAATCGGCCTTCTGGTACGCGTCGTACGTTGCCCGGCTCAGCGTTCCACTGTCTTACAACTTTATCACCTTTTTGTCCAAATCGATCTACGAGAAGACACGGTTCTACTACTTCCTTGGCCGACTCATCGACCTCACTCCACTAGGAGAATGGTTTAATAGGCTCTTCCCTCTTTTCATCCTCGTGCCCATGTGCGCCACACTCTTCGGCTTCTATGGCAAGGTCAAGCGTACCATCGGTCTCGCCGACATGCTAGAGGGCGAAGAGAGCGGGCGAGAGCTCGGATCCGGGGGGACCTCATGGCGAGAGGGGCGCGATCTCATCGAACGCGAGCTCAATGGGACTACGATACACAGATCCAGAGAGACTGCAGGTGGAGTTGCCAACGGTGGCGCAGCAACAAGGGCCGCCCCCGTACGATCGATACCCGGAGCGTCAAGACGACCGGGAGCTCCAACAACGCCGCTGGGAACATCTCCCAATATTCACAGGGCGGGCTCGCCCTCGATCGCCGCCGCTGGTAATAACTCGAGGAGTATCGGGCAGAGGCAACACACCGCTCTGGGGGATTTAGATGATGAGGATGATAATATATTTACACAGATCGGGCATCGTATCAAGAACACGGTAGATACGATGGACAAGCCCAAGTGGCTGCAGGAGATTGGCCAGGGCATAAAGAAGCCGAAGTGGATGGGCGGAGACGATGAAGAGGAAGGGCCCTCCGAACCTAGGGCCGGCGGCGACCCAGATTTGCGGCGTTGGTTTGGAGGAGAGGGAGATGGGCGGATCAGGCTCTAAATTACCATATGGAATAGCATAGTAAGGCGTTTCTTGGATAATGTTTATACCATTAATTAGATTGGGTTCAACTTGGTTCGTCAGTCTCTGTGGTCCTTGGCGAGACCAGTCACGTGGAGGTCTGCGCGAAATCCCTACGTCTGAAATAAGGATTGAGTACGATAATAGTCTGGAATCCCTCATGTGCCAGAACCATGACCTTGGGCTAGGGCGAGCATGGTGATAAGGCTGGGTGTGGGAAGAGGGGCTGTTGTGAGACGAGTCCAGGGTTAGACCCTACCCTTTTGCTCGAAAGATTCAGCCTTCAGCACCCGCCATCAGATGGCAGAGATGCCTTACACAATACATCAGAACCTCTTGCTTCAAGTTTTGCGCAACAATTGTGAGACATTCACGGCAAGGACGATAGACTCTGTTGCTTCACGCATCGACGACTGCAAGAAAAGATCTCACTGGTGCTGTTTCCGCCACGCTGAGACCCACACTTCCAACTCAGAGATTTGGCTCGCAAGCTCATACAAATCAACTCTCCGGAAACCAGATATATCACAAGTCTCTTGCGCATTGCGAATTTGCCAACTTTTCGGCGCGCATTACTGTTTGCCCGAACGAAACCGACAACTTGAACCCTTGCGTTCGAACCTGCAATATGTCTGCGCAACAAAGCCAGGACGCGGCCGCCCCGCCAGATTCCATGATAGATGGCGAGCGTGGAAGGTCATATTGGCAAAGTAAGTCTCAACTGATAAACGCCTTGATATCACAGACGTCTTGCGCCCCCTCCCCCTTCCCCCTTTCCCCCGGGACACCCTTCGCCCGTATATATAACCTCGTCTGTTATCCTATTGAAAGACACATGCATTTATACATACTTGCTCGTACTTGAAACATGGCTAAGGCGGTTCTGCAGCCGTCGATGCCGATGTGAATGGCATGCTGGGTGGGTTCCCATATGTCTCTAAGGTAGACTTACAGGGATCGAGGAACTTCCTTGCCAAGTTCGGCATCGGGACGAAGGAGGGCCAGCGCAGGATCAATGCGGCCCTCGAAGGAGGTGCAGGGTGAGTTGAATTTCCCTACACATTCACAGTCAGCGCTC
>LKEB01000014.1:47217-89575 GCA_003795295.1 Cytospora leucostoma | reverse complement strand
GTCTCGTTCAGTATAAAGCCCAGACGATGATACCTACACCAACGAGATAGCAATCCTCTCATATCAATTGCGAGTACCCACCGTGGCTTAATGCATGATCATAAAAGTTGGACATATAATGGTTTACAGGCCGGTACCTTTTTGTCGCCATTGTTGATTTGTATTCACTCTTATCTACCGCTCGGTCATGACCCTATATAACTTTCTCAACTCGAACACCATCCTCTCACCCACACTCTATTCCAAGAGCGCGCCGACTTGCACTACGCTCCTGATCAAGCGCCCAGCTTGAACTTGAAAGGCTCAAGTCCCGTGGTACCGACATCGACCCTGAACAGGGCACCACCCAGCTCCTTGCTCCTCCCCTCACCAGCATCATCGTTCGCCGTCGTGATGAACAGCTCCGTCCCCACGAATTGGACGCACGTGATGTTCTTGGTCGGCAGGTTGATCTGGCCGATGAGCTTACCCTCGGGCGAGATCTTCAACACGCGGCTCTCGCCGTAGACGGCGTGCCACACGTTGCCGTCGACATCGACCCGGTGGCCGTCTGGCTCGCCTTCCCCGTCGTGCTTGTAGAACACGCGGTGGTTCGACACGCTGCCGTCGGTAACGTTGTAGTCATAGGCGTTGACGACGCGGCTGGTAGAGTGCGTGTAGTACAGTGTCTTGTTGTCGGGAGACCAAGAGATGGTGTTGGGGATCTTGAGGTCGGGTATGACCTTCTTGGTGTCCGAGGGCTTCTTCCTCTCGTCGAAGAGGTAGATGCCGCCTATCATCCTGTCAGCTTCGATGTACTTAGACCATTCATCCCGGCATGTAGTTCAACGGCGTGGTTGCAGCTCCGTCTCGCCCTTGCCCATGCGGCCCGGGCACGGAGAAGGATAGCACCTGAGGGAGTCGTCGGGGGGAGAGACCGAAGACGCACCTTCGGGTTGAATGTCTCCCAGGCCGAAATCCGTCATGGAGCCCAGCCAGAAGCGACCATGAGGGTCGACTCCGCCGTCGTTGCTCCTCAGGCGCTCATTCGCCTGCCCGTCGGCCGAGGCAAACTTTGAGAGATATTCATATTTCCCCGTCTTCCGGTCCAGAAGCGCGATGCCGTATTTGACGCCGATGAGTATCTTCTCCTGGGGGTCAATCCCCTCCACGTCCGCGGTGACCGTCACCGGCGTGTCCAGCTGAATGGTGTTGACCGAGCCCGGGCCCTCGGTCAGAGACACCGAGTGCACCCGCTGGCCGATAATGTCCACCCATCGCAGGCTGTTGGTCGCCTTCTCAAAGTAGGGGCCCTCCCCGAGCTTGGAGTGAAGGTTCAAGTATGGCTCCTCCACGTTCCACTCCTGGAAATTTCCGCCCGCAGCCATGATGTCTGATCAGAGATAAAAGGGCCGTTTGGATGGTCGCGGGTACGTCAAACTACGGGATGACACTTAGCTGCTGCGCTTGTGTCCGTGTCAACGGTGGAAGGGGTCACGGCAGATGTCAAGTCTGATGCCGTGTCACAGTTGGCCCGCACTCTAGTGAGATGCCTTGGTCAGAGCTCTGATCGAGTCGGTTGAGGTACCGACCTGTATAGCTTGCTGCTCAGTGGTGGTGTGATACCTTGCACTGCGACGGCAATAACACAACGTCGAGATATTCGACCTATCAGGATCGTCTTCGAGGTGTTCCAATGGTTGAGTTCAGGCCAGGTCTTGGCAGGATGTGCTACTTATTCTAGTCGAGTCTGGCGTTGCGCTTCTCAAGTCTGATTCATGCGGTCTGCGTCGCACTGTCGTGAAGTTCAGTTCGATCGATCACGCAACATGCGGAGATGGAAGCACCAGTAATAACCCCGCTGGAGGACAAGATGACAGATAAACAATCAACGGCTCGTTGCGTTGACCAAAAAGCGGGCCTCGAATTCCGTAGCTTCACCGGGTCCCGCTTGTCGCCCGGGACACGGAACATCTGAACGCATTCAGGGCGGAGCAGTAGAAGATGTGAATTGTCGGTGGGAGCCTCACGCGTCGAAAACCTCCATCAACAACTGCTCCGAGTTCGCAATTTCCCAATCCAGAATGCATGATGCCCTCACGGCTGTCCGGCGCGTTTGCCTCACGCAATGGGGGATGGACCATGTCAGTGTCATGGCAACTTTTTGCCTGGTACGACACCCATGTAGCTCATCTTAGTCAACCCACCATCGATTGGCTTCGCCGCCCTCACATCCAGGCAAAATAATGATCGCCTCACTCGTGCTTTCGTGCCGACCTGGTACCCTGTCGAGCACCCAGGTACGTCTCGCTTGTGGTTGGCTTCCCGGGTTTGAGCAAAACGTGCGACCGTATCGGGGACGATATCTCAAAATAGACATTGGATCAATGGCTGACCATTTCAGTTGATGAGGCTGCTGTCAAGTCACGTACTAGTCACCCCACCACGTTCGTGACAGCGAGGTGGCTTGTCCAAAGCAGTACGGATACCGCGATTCCGGTGACGTTGTGCAGTGCCTTGCAGTAGCTGTGAAGCTATACGGCGACTAGGACGATACCCAGGGCGCGGTCAGCAAGTACAAGGGCGCCACGGCACATAAGACAATTGACGGTGACCTGGCAGCCTGGTTGCTGGTTGCTGGAGATTCGTGCGGTCAGTGGTTGCTTCTTCTATGGCTCCTGCAGCTGCGGAAGTCGCCTCGAAGAAAGGAGCTCCCCGGGAAGCACCAGAGCCCTATGTCTTGGTTGATCCTGGGACAGCTCCTGCTGCTCAGACATGCAGAAGGATGTGATGAGTTACCAGCCCCTATCTCGCACAAGGAAACATCCTCAAGGATCCCGCTGATGAGTGTCATGACCGAAGACCCTTATCTTCTCCGATGTGACCGAGGGCACAGCGTCGAGACTGCCTGAACCCGTCGATCACCTGTGCCTTGCCGATCCGTGCCCGGCTCTTGATCCTGATTACCTGTATGGAAGCGCCGGCCGGGGAAATTTCGAATTTGGTCCCGTCAAGACACGCAGGGTGGTATTGTTGGAGGCTGTGTTACAGCGCGGGAGCACGCATCAAGTCCCGAGTCCAGAGATGAAGTGGTGGCACGAGCACCGTCCCGAGTAAGGCACGGAGCGTATTCTGATCAATCGCTCATCTATATCTCGGTAAGCTGGCGGAAGGAGAGCCTGGGTGGTGAGTGGGCTACACGATATTGTGTAACTGGTCATAAACTACCGGTGAAGGCTGATATTAAGCCGGCCAATATAGCCCCTTTCCTGCGGGGAACACGGTTCGCCATCTGCGCAAGAAAGACGGATCTCGTCATCTCGCTCTTCCAATCTATCTGGATATGGCCCCGTGCCCCATCCCATGCACCTATCCATGCCTTGCGTGCTGCATGCCATACCTGCAACACATCTCATCCACCACACCCACCTCCACGGGCACGTTGAACGCCCGAGCTCCCTTCCGGTGGAACGTTCCTCGACTCCATCTAAGCCAGCCCGAGTTCTTGATGGCAATCGATGGCCCTTGCCCCAAGAGAAGCCGCCTCAGCTCTTCCGGTGGTATGGCTCGTCAGGGGTTGCGACGTCGAAACAGATACAAGGACTGGACCCGGTAGAGTTGCCAGCCAGGCACCCCTGGCCTGAGAGCCGGCTACTAGCGAATGAGCTGCTCGTGGAAGGGGACGGGGCACGGGGGACGGCCCGCGCGTGCGCGCGCGTTACGATCGACTGCTCGCCAACAGGGACATGGCTTGTAGAGGCGTGGGAGGTTATGGGCACCTGCAGCTAGACTTGCACGGCCCCGAGGGCGTCCCCGTCAACCAGTGTTCTAATGTTCATGCTGATGACCGCCTTGGCGATCCCTATTCTATTGGGGCCGAGCGTTGCAAATGTTGTCATCGGAAGGGGAGACTTGGCTCCGTGACCCGCGATTGACTTGGTCTTTTGAGTTTCGCAATAATGTCCTGATCCGGAACCCTGTGCCCGTCGCCGTCTCTGGTTCACGCAATCTCCGTGAGCAAACCATCACCCCAGCCGATATGACTTGGTCGTTGGGAGATTAGCGAAGTGTGGAGACGCTTGATTGTTCTGTTCTTTTTTTTCCTTCTTGTTTGCTACAGCCATTTCCCGGCCACGCGACGCCCTAGTCGCTGTACGCAGTACATTGCACCCGCGGGGTCAAGGTTTCCAGCCGGACCCGCGTATTGAGATAATATCGAAATGAGACAAGCTCTTTTCACGAAGGCCTACGCGACAAGAGATGCCAGCCACTCCTTGTTTGCCCGGCTTCTGGTCCGAGGCTGAATAATTGCACAGTATCGACTCCAGCAGTGACCATAGTTACACTGGATGGTTCAATCGTCGACGAGGAATCGGACGGTATAGTGAGTGTACCCGGACAGTACGTTCCGGGCAGATGAGATTACTGGAAAGGGTGTTCCGGGCCGCGTTTTGGGCCGCAGATGCTTTTGACGAGGTTGCATAGGTACTTAACCTGCTGTGCATGTATGTAAACCATAACAGCCTTACAAAGGTTCCAGGCGAGGGTGCAGATGCATAGCACGAGTGCGGCGGTCGACAGTACTGTGCACGCAGTACGGATTCGTACATACCTCACCTGAAGATGACCTCCAAATGACCCAGTGTTTAGTTGGCAGGGAGTTTTGATGAGCCGGCATGCAACCCTGACCAACTAATAAGTGGCCTCCACCATGGACGTTGACCTGCAGAAACCGAACGGCGTTCAAGCCTGGCGCTAGACATGGAGCGAATCCGGTTCGAGCGGAGAATAATAATTGCCGCATGGACAAACGGTACGGTATTTCGAAATCATCCTTGGTCCTTGGGGCTTGGTCCCATCTTAGCCGCAGGTCATCTATGAGAAGCAAGGGCCGCCCAGTGTGAGTGGTTCGGGGCTGCAGCATGACGAGGAGCCTTTCCTTTATCTTTCGGCGTCGCCTCACCTGGAACCTCGGATCCAGGCCGTTGGGACTTGGGGTTGTGGCATCGCAGCATCCTGCATAAAGTGGCAGTCCTGACCTCCCTAGGCAGACACGGGAACGAAGTAGCTTTTGACATATTGTGTACTCTACTACCATGAACATGAAGAGAAGAATAAGGGAAACATTCCATCGGACGTCGTCGGGAACGCCACAGACCAGGCTGGTCGGGATTCGGAATAAGGTACTATGATCGACGATTGGGTTTGGAGATCATAGGCACAACGTACTGTAGCAGGTCGTCATGACGGTCTCCGCCTCCTCAAGCTTCTTTACCGACTTCCAAGGTTGCTCGCCGGTGCAAGCTTGGCCATGGATGGACGAGCCCGAGATTGAGGTATCTTGGATGGGGATAGTGTCGCTGCTAGGCCGGACTTTCATTTCTTCTCGAAGGCCAAAGTCAGAGCTAAATGGATGATCCCAGATGAAATTCATCTGAGACCATCCTGCAATTCCTGGGAAAGAAGCAGGAGGTAGTGTTCTGTGTTACGCGACCAAAGATGGTGGCTGTCGAGAGACGGTATCGGTCGGTGTCGGGTGTTGCCTGTGTCGGGTTCTCTGTGTCGGGTTCTTGTGTGTCGGGTTTGCTGCTGGTTGTCGGTGGTTTCTGTGTGTCGGCACCAACGACCTTGGAAAGTACCGTACCCGAGGTACCAAGGTACCACTGCATCGAAACACCTGGGGGGGCAGGTAGTACGTACCGAAGAAGTTTGGAACAATACAAAGAAGCTCGGGCCCCACAGCTTCGCTTCGTACATAACCCCTTTGGATTATGTAAGTACATATGTACATAATAGTATACATACGCTAGGTATTCACACTAGGGAGCCCGATCTCTTCGACGACATGCAAGATGACACACCCCCGTGAACTGTGGACCGTGGACCGTGGACCGTGGACCGTGGACCGTGGATCGTGGACCACCGGGGCACACCGGAGCCACACCGTCAGGATTGTCCTGACCAGACACAGTGATGAGGCCGAAGATGCTGTACATGTACAGAATCTTAGCATATACCTAGCATGCGGATACAAAGCGTGCAGCATACAGTACCTAGGAATAGTACAGTACCGGTACTGCATGCCGACAGGCCCGTGTGGGGTTGGGTCCTCTTCACCGCAGTCATCATCAGCAGCGACAGCGATGGCGACCAGCAGATATATGGGCCTTCCCCGCCGACGTCGTGCTGCAGCTGCAGGGTACACGATTACCCACCTGAACACCTGTGGGCACCGACCCCATCAATTACACACCTGGGCTGGGCATGGCTACGAGGTACTGTACAACATACTGAGTACCTACACTACACTGATACCACAGCATCATACTACTGATATGTACACACTAGAGCAACCAGAGCCACACACGACCTATAGCCAACCTACCTGTCTTCCTCCCAGTCTACCTATTCTATATAGTATATGCCAGTCTACCTGCACTTGTTCCCTGTCGACGAGACGCATGGGACGCACGGGACGCACGAGATACAAGATGATTGGCATCACTGCAGCTGCCAGCACCACACGGCGGATCTTCTTTGTCTTCGACCACATATTTTACCTTTTCACTCGGCTCCACCGTCCTGCAGGCCATGTTCCTGGGCTGCCAGGCTACCCTTTGATCCACGTCCAGTCTGGCAAGAGAGTCCAGCCTCATCCTCACCGTCTTATGCACGTCTGCCACGATCGCCCTGCCGCCATGCCACCCATGCCACCCAGGCCACTCAGGACACCCTGCGCCAGTGTCGAACTGGCCTGGGGTTGA
Source organism: Cytospora leucostoma (assembly GCA_003795295.1). Taxonomy (NCBI): domain Eukaryota; kingdom Fungi; phylum Ascomycota; class Sordariomycetes; order Diaporthales; family Cytosporaceae; genus Cytospora; species Cytospora leucostoma. The sequence goes on along the minus strand of LKEB01000014.1, from coordinate 82,832 downwards.
CGTGTCGTTCGTTCCGGCTTGCCGCGGTAATGCACCTGCTGGTATCTGCATGGCGCATGGTCTCCTGCATAAGACTTATCATCAGCCACTTCACCGTCTCTTTGCTACTTTGGCCCATCATGACAGCTGTGATCCGCTTCCTCGTCACTACACTAGTGCCATTTCCTATTTCGTCGGCCCATGGGTTCCGTTCTTCGTTGCACGATACTGTCACCGCCCAAACCTCTTGACAGAAACCACAGCCTTGGAAAGTACGGAAAATACGGATCGTACAACGGGAGGCACGGGAAAAGACCGGTACCGATACTCCAGGACAGCAGGAAAGACTGCCCAGGTGCCCAGGTGGACCTAACCTACTCGTGCTATCTGTCACCCGTGGATGTCTGATACAGTACGGTACGGTCCTCAAGTACAGTACAGTACACAACATACTATGTAGGTACCTAGGTACCCTCTACTCCGGGTCTAGTAACGCCAACAAAACCAAGGGTGTCCATGTATGTACGTACCTAGGTATGTATGTGATGTACATTATATGCTAGGTACGTACCCATGTGCAGTAGTGTACGAAGGTATGTAGGTACCTAGGTATCTTCGCTTCGGGAACCCCTGCCATCCATCCTGCCTTCCTGCCATCCTGCAATTGCCATCCTGCGATTAGCCTGCCAACCAGCCTAGAGTGTACTGTAGTGTACATAGTGCTGAACCTTGACCCGTTGCAACCCTGCTTCAGTTGTTCAGTTGTTCCATTGCTTCCAGACCCACCTGGGCACTACCCAGATCAAATGTTAAGTTACAATCTTAATCTCCATGTCGCGCACGACACACCTCCTGTCCAGGTCTCGCCCGTATTGGGTCGGTACCATTGTACATGAGACTTCGGTCTGCTTCTACGTTTGGCATCTGCAATTTGTTCTGGATATAGAGCCTCTATATACAGTTCATTTGCTTGACCACAGGCTTATAATAGCCTGCGAGCTAAGGTCCAGAATTGCGACAACACGCGCGGGCTCCATGCCGGCTCTCTAACGTCAGGTTGCCCACCCACAGACTATGGGAGACTGTTGGAGCATCTTCCACACGATACGAACGACACTGAGTGTGCCGATAAGCGGCTATCTAGTGGCACTTGCTTGCAAATGGATGTGGGCATCACTTTGCCAGTCGCTTGCTCGTACATGCCATCCTCGGCAGTACTTCTCCAGGCCCAGGTGAGAGGCCTCGTCGTTGAGCATGTTCCACACAACTGGTAGAAATCTCCAAGGCTCTTTCATGTCAGATACTTACTGCCATTGTGGCTCATGGAGCCGCCTCATACTCGTCCCGGCCACCACCCGGGACTGGCAAGATCTGCTGTTTCCTGACAAGTTGCAATCCGCACCACACCGTGGAAGGGGAGTTTGCAATCAAGCATACCCGCAATCGAGACTCTGCATCTCCTCGGAATCGATAGCTTGTCAGAGGTCAGGAGAAACACTGAACAGCTCGACTCGGGTGGCTAGCGGACTGTGGACAGTGAACTGTGGCTGTGGACTGTGCTCGAGTTCATCTCGCCTGGTTCGGATTGCATCTGCCCAGATGCCTCTGGCCCTTCGCAAGATGGATCCGAAGTGTTGACTGTCGGAAATTAAATTCGATCTCATCACCTTCGGGATGGCTTCCATGGCAGTTCTCCAGAAAAGCGACTTCATCCACTCTCCAGCACTGTACTTGTATTGTGGTTTTTCTAGAATCGGGGACTTCGCCACTCGTGTTATCCACTCTTTCTATTTCTAGGCGTCGGGAAGGCGCCGTGAAATTTCGATCGCTCGGATCCCATCATCTGGACCTGACCTTCTTTAAAGTCAATTTATTCGGCTATGCTCGTCATCTCACGGACAAGGTCTAACTGTGTTGAGATGGTGCGATGCCATTCCCTCGCACAGCCAGACTTCACCAAATCCGGATGGCACAGCGCCTCCGTCATCTTTCGTCCCTCATCATCACGCCAAACCCCCTGACTTTTGGCGGGCTGGAAGCCTGGAAGGCTGGAAGGCTGACGATCGAGAGTGGACAAGAACACTCCACGGGCACGCTCCCCCTGCCTCTGTCACTGTAGCCCAGTGCAAAGTGTGTACAAGTATACATACAGGTCATCTCAGCAGCGGTAGATCATACGTTGGGGCTGCCCGCCCAACAGCCACCTTGTGCATCGCTTAATGTACAGTTTAATGATCACTTGTGTACGAAATACTCTCTACGCGGAAGCGCGCAATGTACCTCTTGTGTCGCCGCATTCCTCTGGCATCAACAGAGCACAGCGTACGAAGAGAATCGCTATTTCGGCCCCAGACCTCCGGGCTGTCTATGAATGTCATTATACGGCGTGGCGATTCAACGCTCAGCCGAAAAGGGCCTCCGATATTTGTGCTTCACGCAACAAGCTTGCACACCAGTCGGCAACACCTTTGCGGGCCGTCACCTTCAGCAGTCAGAGGGGCCATCGAGCTATCCACGTCGTGGTCCCCACTCATCTAGAACTCCACCCAAACCTGCAGTTGGCATGGGCCCCTGGCTGGCCTGCCTGCATGCACTCCCTGCTACATACAGTACAACACCACCGACAGACAACCCAACACCTCGTCTTTGGGCTCCACCCATGCTAACTCTCATGCTCGTGCTCTCTTCCCCAGCAGCCAGTTCCCAGATAAGTATGGTCTGAGCAGCGACTGGCAAGATCATGGGAGGATAGAAAGCAGGAATAATCCGTTACCCAAAACAATATCGTGGCGCCAGCTCTCACCCAGAGTCAATCCTTCTTGTTGACTCCCTCCTGCACTACAGACATACGGACATACATATATACAGACCTACAGAGCTTGGACAGCTTGGTCGGTTGTGACAAGTGGAGACGAGCACAAGAGGCGCTTGAACCTACCGAATCGCCGACTTCTCTCTTTCGATCGAGGAGAGACGTGCGCGCAACTTGAAATTTCAAGAAGGCGATTGACCTTTCAGTAAGTTGTCTCTCTTGCCGCACACAGCTAGCCTACCTCGTTGCCCGTAGCCGGATTGCAACAGTCAAGAGATACAGCACATGCTTTTCGAGTCTTCCCTTCATTCGACACATGGCACACTCGCACCTTCCCAAGCTATCGAAATCCGGGAAACAATCCCATAACACGAGGAGGGTGAAGAGACGCTTGGCGACCCTGCCCATTCATGCTGCAACCTTTTCTAGCGCGAGAGGTCGGAAGTAGCCATTCAGTGGGCATGGTTTGGCATGGGGGTCATGATTTGTCCGCTTGACTGCACCTATCCCTACCAGTCACCTCCCCCTTCGATGCTCCCAATCTCTATCGCACACGCATAATACACCTGTCGTCCCCTTCGAATCAGCTAAGATTCTCTTTCGCGCCATCGCCAGATATTGGACCCCTTCGTTATAATCATACCGAGAAGCGCTCACACGATCCAGTCATCCCACGACGAGCAGTACCCCAACGTTTTGTTTCCTGCGGCACTGTCGTGACAGCGTAACGGTAGACATTTTACAACATATTTCTGATCGTCATCAACGCTTCCCATAGACTGCTGTTCCGACCTGCTTTACTGTTCGGGGAACCCATCACCACCGGCATACTCGGCAGTCACTTTGCCTAGATTCTCATCTCCGCGAGCTCCTGCATGACCGGAACGAAGAAATACAGGCTCATAGTCCAGGATACCTCGACGAGTACGCTTCACTGGACGGGTTTCTGATACCGCCTTCGCCCTGGCTGTCCAATCTCTTCCCTGGTGTCCCACCAACCCTTCACGGGGTCGGCTTGACGGAGACAACCAGGACAACTCGGCCGGAACACTTCGACGCCCGGAGCTTGATCGCACGAGACGACCGACTAGTTGGGGCCAAGCGACTGGGATTAGCTTTGAGTCTAAACCTTGGTCTGTGGCGGAGGGTGGTCGCAGTGGTCAATGTCCGGATCCGCAATATCCTCAACGCGAGGGCGAAAAGGTCTCGATGTCGCAGAGGGGCGCTACCTCTCGGCCGCCTTCTCGCCGCCGCTCCCAATCTCGGTCGACAGTTGCTCATACCTCACCTTCGGCCTTGCGAACAGGGCAGCCGTACCGCGATGACGGTAGATTGGACTCTCCTCGAGGAATCCATGGGATGCCGGTAGCTCCAGGCGACTTGCCGCCACGACAGACGACTCCGAGGACGCTTGGAGTGCACACGATCCTAAACCCATCCGACCCGAGGGAACAGCACAGTGGGATCTCGCCTACTATTCAGCGACCAGGCGCCGCGGGTGACAGCTCTCCATCGAGCGTGGGGACGAGACAGTATGGGGTGTCCGGCTCGCCGTACCAACCTTACGGTCAAACGCCTGTGTACGGGACCCCAGCGATGCCGTCAATACCGTCCGGACCATCACCTTCTGTGGCCCAACAGGAGTCACCAAGTACTGCCAGACCATTCCCACCGGCGTTGGGAGCTGCAAGGAGGATTTTGACGCCAAGATCTCCAAGATCACACAGTTTCAGCCGCGTAGCATCCCCATCAACTTTCGCTGAAAGTCAACCACCGTTCGGGTACCCATCGCCTCAGCTGGGTCGTCTAGGCGGATCCCAGGAGGTGGCTTCTTTTGCCGGACAGCACACCAGCATGCCTCAACAATCTCCACGAACAGATCCACTCACGCCCGCCGCAACAGCTTCCATGACGTCTCGCTCGTTCTCCCAGCAGCCGGCTTTTCCGAATGCGCCCCCTTACCAGTACCCTCAGGACCCTAGTCGGGCTGGAGCAGCAAGCAGTCCACAAGCGATGACACCCACGTACCCACAAGGACAGTACGGAGTACCCCAGGGCACGGCCAGGGGCTATGCCCCACATGGTGGTCCCCCTGCGGAGGCAAGCTTGTCATCAGCCATCATCAACGCTCTGCAGACCGGCGGCGGCGGGACTCGAGGCTCCGAGGGACAGCCTCATCTAACTCTGCAGACCAATACAGGAGAGCATTTTACAGTGCCTCTAGACGTGCACCAAGGTTCACGACAGGCTGACGAAAAGCGCCATCGCAACGCTGGGGCGTCTGCAAGATTTCGAGCGCGCAAGAAGGAAAGGGACAAGGACATGAGAGACAACTTGCAGCGGCTGGAGAATGACAACAGGGAGTTGAGCAGGCAGAACCAAGATCTCCAAACCGAGCGTGACTTCTACCGCAATGAACGCAACAGACTGCGCGACGTCGTTCTGCGGACACCCAGCATCAGGGAGCATGGAGAACAAGGGCCCCCAAGTCCTCGGCCTACGCAGCCATTGGCCCCCTTGACAGGTCATGGCGAAGGATCGTTCACGAGCTCTTTTGCGGCGGGCGGTAGCAGTGCCTCTTCAGCATCACCCGTGGCACAGCAACATCCACCGCCGTATTCTGGCGAGTCACTCGAGAGACCGACGAGAAGACGTAGAACCGACCCCAGCGCGGCGGAATTTGTGCCTGCCCCATACGCGATGCGCCCAGCGCACTCCCCAGGCACCCTGCCTCCGATTGTCACTCAAGGGTACACAGGACCGATCGCATCGGCTCCTTCAAGTGCAAGACTTCCTCCCCTCCGGTTCGACCAGCCGGCACATTCCCCAACGACGACACAGGCTCCGGTATATGGGGCACAAGGCTCGCCTTTGCCCCAGCAGGCCCAATACCCAACATACGGAAGACCACCACATGAGATGGGTTGGGCGACGGGACCGCGAGATCACCAGGACCCTGGGAGGCGTGGGCCGCCTGGGCATTCGGGCTGATGTCAACTGATCCTTACCTCTTCCAACCGAGGGTTGACACCGCCGGGAGCTCAGCGCCACGCTTCCAGTGCCAATACCATGAGTGACCGAACACTCACTGTCTACACTCCTTCAATACCTCAATAGACCGACAAACCGTTCCCCGAGATACCGCTCAGGCGACTTGGACACACACGGCTTCCTCTGTGATACTTTCCTTTTCACTACACTAGAAGAGACGCATAGTTCGGGCGACCGACAAGGGAAATCAGCTCATAAAATTTCAGGAGGGGGCTTTAGGCGTTATCATTGGGATTTTCTATTATCTTGGTTTTTGCATTTCTGTAAACAACGTCTTTCCTCGCTCCGCGCTGTCGAGACCAACGCCCCGAGCCCGGAAGAGGAATTGTCAGTGAACGGCTTGGTCAGCTACCGCACGGCGAATTTGGACGTTGACACAGGCGTGCGCTCCTCCACCCGTGCACCAGGCAGGGCGGATAATGCGTCAAGCAAACGACATGATCTATATGCACCTCAACATCACATACGATACATTGGTGGGAGCGAGGCTCGATATTCGGGCGCGGAGGATTGCGTGTAACAAAGTTTGAGGCGCCATAGGATATACGGTGTTCGGGGGGGGGTTCAATGGGCTATGGGGTCAATGTTTATCGGCTTGGTGTTTCGTTTTCATATTCGGTTTTTATCATTTTCCCATAATACATATTGCGGGAGAGAAGTTGCCAGCATCATCGTTATCATCATCGTCATCATCATCATTAGCCTAACAGAGGATGGGTACGGGTCGGGACGGGCCAAGGGGCAACCAAATAATCATCATCAGCATTTCAGCGGCATCATTCACACACACACACCATGCAACTTAATATCTTGCTACTTAGTCTCCTGCGTGCTGGCCTCGCCGCCAAGCACGTCTAATTAGAAGTCTCCGTCTTAACCAAGCCCAGGGAAGCGTGATGGCCCCCGGGGTCCCCGCTCTTTGCGCATGTTGTTGTTCACTCCTGTCTAGCGCTTTCTTTTGGTGTGCTCTGCTCGGCCAAATGGATGGTGACAGTCTCTCTGCTTGCGAGAGCTATCTCCGCCACCGACCATGTCGGCAGTTTTGGCCGAACATCCTCTGCTATAGACTGCGAGGTTCCCGCAGTGAATGTCTGGATCGATTGCGCGTGATAGGGCACTTGCGCTGAAGGAGTCACCACCTGCGGGAAACATTATGTCCGCAGGGTATATGTATACATTGTGGTTGCTCCTTGCCATATCACTGGAGATCATGTGTGCTCATGTTATTTTATTCTATTTCTTTTGATGCAATGGGCCCCAGACTGAATATGCTTCCAAAAAATCTCAAGGCAATAGTCTGGTGGCGGACAGTCAATATCCTTCACGTTCTGGCTGGAGGGGTGGCGGGGTGGATCGTCTCCACCAGCCCAAAGCCTTTGGTGCTTAAGATGCCCATGGAGCGGAAGTTAAGTGTACAATATTCCAAGTACCAATTACCGACCAATCAAAGTTCTTGCAAAGTTCAGCCAGAATTGAAGGAGGTTTTCGGGGGGATGTTGGGATGATCTCTGCCGTCGTTGTATTCTAGTCAATCTATTGTGGTTAGTCTGGGATCACTTACACGCAGGAAGCTTGGGCCAATTTCTCTTTTCGAGCCTCACAAACCGGGCCGTACCTCAATCTCAACAGGGGCTGCCCTCTTCACTCCTCCAGGCTGCAACACTCCAAACCCAAATCTGACGTCTCGTCAACTGTTTCCGTCATTCTGAAGCTGTCACTTCCACAGCAGCATTCACTTCTTTCTGACCTTCGACAACCGTGAACGCGTCGCCTCACAACCTCAACTCGGCTGGACCGACTGCGCAGCGCGCACTTTTCGAGTTTGCAAACCAAGACGAGTCTCGAAGCCACCACTCGTGGTCTGACCCTATTTCTCTTTTTCCAGTATCCTTCAGTGGTTACCCAGCATGTCTTTCTTCCAAGGCAACTTCATCTCCCGACCGTTCGAGTCGCACGACTCTATCCCCGATGAGAACCGGCTCACCTACAACCCTCCCCCCAACTGGCGACCAGCCAGCCGCGACTCATCTGACGGCCTGAGCTCATGCTCTGGCAGAAGCGATGGTTTTGACAGATCATCTTCCATCAATGATGTCGATTCTTCGTCGCGAGAGTCCAGCCCCGGCCTCGAGGTCATTTACAACCCCGACCTCTCTTACAGAAAGGAAGCTGCTTTTCAGTCCCGAGAAGCGAGTGGTGCTCCGTCTGCCGGACAGCCTGACACTGACAAACCTAACTCTACGCCATCATTCCTCCCCATTTCTGACTCGTTCTCTCGCGATGATGACGAGGCTGACGAGGTTGACGACGAGCTCTGGGATGAGCTTATGGGTATATCGGGAAACGAAGAAGATGAGCCCCAGTCCAGCAACGAGGCCTCAGCCGCTGATCCAGGATATCCTCAACCGGATGGCAATGAGGAAGATGACGAATTGTTGGCGATGATGACGAAATCACTTGAGAAGGAGTTGGCAGAGACGCAGAACGCAGAGCAACCCCCCGCTGAGGAGGAAGAAGAGGATGACATGTTGGCCATGATGACGGCATCACTCGAGAAGGAGTTAGCCGAGACGCAGACTACAGAGCAGCTCGCTGCTTCAGATGAGGAAGCCGAATCTGCGCGCAAGAAGGCACTCCTGGAGGAGCAGCTGCGGGTCGCGGCAGAGAAGGCAGCGCTTGCCGCACAGTTCGACGACCTGCACAAGCCCACCGAGAGACAATCTGGAGCGACTACTGCCCCACGGGTCGCTCAACGAGCCCGCCTCAAGGACAAGATGAGCGGAGCTGACCAGGGCCTGGCCTTTAAGGGCTCACCAAGGGCACTTGATCGCCATGCTCGGAGGATGGCGGCCGCGGAGAAAGCGAGGAAGGCCCAGCTCAAGCCTATCGCCAAGGCGATCACCGAGACCCCAGCACGAGAATCGAGCGCGTGTACCCCTTCGACTGCCAGTACGCCGGTGCAATCCAATTCCGCTGCGCCGATACAGAGCTTGCCCGCGGCGCCGACGCAAAGTATGCCCGCTGTGTCGATACAGAGCATGCCTGCTGCGCCGATGGCAAGTGTGCCCGCTGCGCAGATACGAAGCATACCCGTCCCACCGCGTCGCTACCACCTAGCCGACATCCTCGACTGGGGGCTCCTGACGGGGCGTATGACTCTCAGTAAGTTTTGAGCTTCCTGTTGTCCACTCTCTAGCTCCTACCCGGGGACTCCGCTAAATATGTATTCATAGCAACGAACCTTAACGTCCGCACTTGCTATAAGTCTCTCGGTCTCAATCCCGATCGAGGCCAAAAGCTATCCAACCAACTGAGGGCATACTTGCGAACTCCTGGGAACTCTGTCAACATCTCCAGAGAAGACATTACCACAGAGCGCTCCAAACTGATTATCGCGCAACTGGCCCACAAGCTACTCTGCGACGAGCGCTGGGGCCAAGAGTACTTCAGCCGTCCACATGTCGAGCGTGGCTATTCCGGCGCCAAGTTCGAGACCGACTCTACTTAGTATGTTCTGCTATCTCCCCCCAAGCCACACAGTCTGCCCCCCGGCCCCTTTGTATTCGACGCATGGCTTCACCATGACAAGTAAAACATTCCTTTAAGTTGTTATGTTTACTGACCTTTTCCGCAGTATCCTCCTCGAATTCAGCAAACTGTTGTACAAGATCGTCAAAGCCGAGGAGCGGCGGAAGAAGGCTCACCTGAAGAGCCAGGAGAAGAAGGACGAGAAGAACGCTGCAGAGCACCCGGTTGTGAGCGATTTCGCCTATGCACCTGCTGGGATCACAACGCCACGCGACTTGCTACATGGAGCTGTACCTCGGCCTGTCCCTATGCAGCCGGTCCTGACGCGGCCCCCAGCCTTCGCCGAGCCTGTCTCTGCCCGGCCAGTCCAGGCGAGGCCGGTCGTTACGCAGTCGGTCTGTGCACGACCGGTCCCTGTTCAAACAGTCCCTGTACAACCGGTCCGCGTGCAATCGGCCCGTGTACCGCCTAAGCCGGTGCAGCCTGTCTCTGCGTCCGGTCGCGAACCCGTTCTGGACTACGAGTCGTTCATGTCGGCCGCTATACGATCGGTCCCTGTACAGTCGGCCCGCGGGCCGCCGCCTATGCCAGCGCAGCATGTCTCTGCGCCCGGGCGGGGACCTGTTCTGGATTACAAGGCATTCACGTCGGTCCCTGTACAAGCGGCCCGCGGACAGTCTAATCCGGCACCACAGGTCTCTGCGCCCGGTCACAGGCCTGTTATGGACTACAACGCATTCATGGCAATTTATGGAAGGAAGTCCTGAGAAGTTATGGTCAGCACCTGGCTCTAGCTATGCATAGCGAATCATACAATGTCGATTCTTTGTGGTAAAAACGACTTCTTCTCGTGATTAACCATGCTGGTGTGTATAGAGAACCGCCCTAAGCAGCCTATCCACCCAGCCACCCAGTCACTCAGGGAGGATGTTGCGTTAGGGCATCTCAGGGCAGATAAATCTCCATTGATATTGGTCCCAACGACTATTTCATCAAGATGTTGTCCATGAGATATGTGGTGTAGATTGGTGTAGACCTCCGAGAGTTGTTGTCAAACAGAAGGCTGAATGTAATGTGACGACTCGGGAAGTCATTGATTACGAATACATTGGCTGTCACGACTCCGCGGCTCGGAGATAACCGGCATTTCCGGTCGGAGGCAGATCCTAGCAGCTGTACTCAGCATTGCCGACCGAACTCCACCTCGGTATCAAACACCCTCTTACACAACATGAATTCTTTATGACCGCCATCGAGTGAGCTTCTGGGTTTCCAGCCCGCGTTAAATACTAGAGAACAGACAAGATGAGGCCCAACAGTAGCGCAGTCCTCAGACGCATAGGACTCGCGTCAAAATCAACGACACCATCGTCGTCATCATCATCATTTCTATCATCAACAACTGCTGCAGCGACCTGCTCCTTCATCTGCCCTAGCTGCAGGATCGCAGCAGCCACATCACCCCCGCGACGCGGTCACAGGTCTTTCTCATCAGCGTCAACCCAACCTCCTCCTCCGCCGTCATCACCACCACCACCAAGCGGCCTCGTCTCCCTCTCTTCCAGGCGCCTAATCTCCGTCTCGGGTCCGGACGCGCCCAAGTTCCTGCAGGGCGCCATCACCCAGAACGTCCTCGCACCTACCGGCGGCTACCGGGACGATGGTTTCTACGCCGCCTTCCTGAACGCCACGGGGCGGGTGCTGCACGACGTCTTTGTGTATCCCAACCATCACCACCACGGCGGCAGCAGCAGCAGCAGCAGCAGCGCGCCGGCCGCCGGCGAGAGCTTCCTGGTGGAGGTGGACGCGGGCGACGCGGAGCGGCTCCAGAGGCACATCAAGCGCTACAGGCTGCGTGCCAAGTTCGACGTGCGGCTCCTCGACGCGGGCGAGGTGACGGTGTGGCACGGGTGGGGGGGCGAGGGCGACGGGGCGCTGGACAGCCTCACCACCACCACCACCACCACGACGAAGAGCAGCGCGGCCGACCCCCACAGGATCGCGCACCTGCGCGACCCCCGGGCGCCCGGGTCGGGCTACCGGATGCTCTCGGCGGGCGACCGGGAGCCGCTCGCGGCGGGGGGCCTGGGGAGGGTGGCGGACGAGGACGTGTACAGGCTGCGGAGGTACCTGCTGGGGGTGCCCGAGGGGCCCTCGGAGCTGCTGAGGGAGCAGGCGCTGCCGCTGGAGGCGAACCTGGACGTCATGGGCGCCATCGACTTCCGCAAGGGGTGCTACGTCGGCCAGGAGCTGACCATCCGGACCAAGCACCGCGGGGTGGTCAGGAAGCGGATCCTGCCGGTGGTGCTCTACGACAATAACAACAACAGCGAAAGCGCGTCTGCTGGAGGTATTCCGCAGGGTCTGGAGTATAGGCCCGGCTCGTTGTCGACGGGCGCGGGTGCCATACCGGCGGAGACGAGCATCGGCCGTCTGGGCAGGAAGGGCCGGAGCGCGGGCAAGTGGCTGCGGGGCGTGGGCAACGTCGGGCTGGCGCTGTGCCGGCTCGAGATCATGACGGATGTGGTGCTGCCGGGCGAGACGGCTGCGAGCTCGTACACGCCCGCTGATGAGTTTGTTATGGAGCAGCAGCCGGGCGAGGATGGGGACGGCGGGTTCTCGGTCAAGATCAAGGCGTTCGTGCCGGAGTGGTTGAGGCAGGGTTTGGACCAGCAGCAGCAGAGCCACTGATATTGCGGTACTCTAGAACGATATCGGATAATACAGGGCTTGTACATCAGATTGTATCTTATATAATGAGGTTCCCTACTCAGTGGTGAGACTAGTGAGGGACATCATCACTACCCTCCGTATCTTTGCCCAGGACCACTATATAAGATCTACCAGCCGGGAGGTTTAGAATCGAGTCTTGTTACTGCGATACAATATACCTTGACTTTAAGGTCGTATTCCCGAGAGTACGACCCAGCGGACGTTGGTAGCCAGCCTACTGCCCATGCAACACCTACGTCCAATCTATCCAGATCTGGCTATAACGGCATTAGACGGTATATGGCGCTCTAGCAGGATGCCGTCCGTATCGATCACAAGCAGGCTTTGGCAGTATTTTGCCAGCGTGGTGAATTCAATTGGGTATCACGACGAGGTGTATGGGGTGTCGGGAAGATCATCTTTGCTCCAGCAGCCGCTTCATCTCCTGACCTGCCCTCTGCGGTCGTTGATGTTGGCATTGTTCATGGGGTATCATAACATAAATAAGAAATGGCTCTACCCGTCTTCCTCCATTCAAGCCACCGTGCCTGCCGCCTGTAACCTCTGCTCCTTCATAGCCTGCGCAGCTTGTAGTCTCGCCTTGGTCTTTGGCCATTGCGTATCCCAGAACTGGACTGGGTCGTCGGACATCTGCACGTCTCTCTGGGGTACCGGTGCGCTCCTGCTCTCGGCAGGTCTCGTCGCAGAGGCCGCAGCCGCCGGGGGAGGCGAAGGCCGTTTCGCCTCGACCTCGGTCTCGACGGCGCCGCCCTTCCTCGCCTTTCCTTTCTTCTCGGCCTTGCGCCTCCTGATCTCCTCCAGCTTCCTCTCCAGCTCCCTCTCCCTGTCGTCCCTCGCATCGTCCTCCCTCCTCTCCCTCTCCCGCTCCCTCCCCTCCGCCTCCCTCATCAGCCTCTGCCGCTCCTCCATGATCCTGCGCCCCTCAGCGGCCTGCCTGCCCCTCTCCCTCTCCTCCTCCCCCCTCCTCCGCACCTCCTCCTCCCGCGCCCTCCTCCCCCGCCCCTCCGCCTCCTCCAGCTCCTCGACGAACCGCCTCTGCCGCGCGTCCATGGCGTCCTTCTCCCTCTGCCGCTGCAGAAGCGCCGACCGCGCGCCGTCGTACGCCCCGCGCGCCTCGTCCGACGCCAGGACGTCCCGCGCCAGCCCGAACTCCTCCCACTTCGACTTGTCGAACCCGGCCTTGGCCTTGTCCGGGTGGTACTTCAGCGACCGCTTGCGCCATGCCCGCTGCACGGACTCTCTCGTTATGATGTCGGTGGAGGGCTCGATCCCCAGGAGGGCGTAGTAGTCGACGCCGCGCGACGCGGCGTCCTTGGCTGCTGCGAGCAGCTCGGTGGTGGCGGTGTCGCTCATTGTTGTTTCTTCTATCTTATTTTCTCCGGGTTTATGTTTGTAGTGATGGTGATTGCGGGGTTTGGGCAGGTTGAGCGATGTGCGGGGTTTGAAGTGTTCGTGGCTGTTTTGTTTGTAGGTTGCGACTGTCGAGGAACTACAATGTTTGTACTCTGCGCAAGGGAACCGCGGTCAAATTTACAAGGGGGGGGTGCGCTGAAGCGTGGTGTACCGGTATTTGGAGTACGTAATACGTGATACGTACTGTAGCTTCGGTCGGTAATTTTCATTGGTATAATACGTACGGATCTGCCTGACACTGATAAATACACAACTATCAATACTGCCAACACCAGCACAAGCAATACGCATTGCAATGCATCATCGCAACATGAGGAGCATTTCAGTCTGCAACTTGTTTTCGAAGTCTTGGATCTCGACTCAATCTTTTGCCCATCTCATCAATATGTCGCCGCAAGCCTCTGCACCAGATACTGTCCACAGTTGATGCCCTCATACTTCTTGTCCGCCTCTGTCGCATACGTCCCAGGGATGGCCTCGATGTTCTTGTTGAAGTTGGGGTTGCAGAAGTAGCTATCGAGATCCCCAGTCAGCTTGATGCTCGCGTACGTCAATCCAACGCTGAAGAGCTGGGCAGCTACTCACGCGATACTGTACCTCGCCGGGTGTTCTTCAGTCTTCCTCCGCGGTTCTACCACGCGATGGATAGTACTCTTTATCGTGTCGTTGCTCCACCTCGCCAGGAGGTCACCCGCATTCACCACGCACGTATCCTCGATCGGCGCCGCGCCCACGAAGCTGCCGCTCGGGCTCATCACCTGCAGCCCTCCCGCGTCATCCTGGAACAGCAGCGTGATGGAGCCGTAATCCGAGTGTGAGCCCGCGCGGACCTGGCCCGGGTTGATCTTGAACACCTCGCTCTTGACCGCCGGATAGTGAAGCAGGCGCAGCGTGTTGTCGCCATCGTCGGTGAACCCGTCGAAGTATCCGTCATCCAGCCCCATCCCCAAGGCTACGGCTCTCATGACCTCGACGTGGATGGACTGGCACTGCTCAAAGAAGCCCAGCATCGTCTTCCTGAAGCCCTCGACCGCGGTACCGGCCTCCTCGACAGGCCACTGGTTGGGATACTCCAGGTCGCTCTCGCGACCGATCTCGAAGCTCTCCTTGATGTCCGGATTACCTGCCTTCAGCCTGGCCACCTCGTTGATGTCGGTGAGCTGCGTGACCTTCTCGCGGCCCGGCTCCGAGTAGCCCCTGTTCGCCTCGGGAGTGGTCCATCCTAGGGCCAGCTTCTCGTCCTGAGTCAGACCATTGAAGAACTTGGCGCTGGTGTCGAAGACATGCTTGCGCGTTGAGGGCGCGATGGGAAGCCCCTTGAGGTAGATGAAGCCGGCGGTCTGGAAGCCGTTCAGGATGGCACCGGCGGTTTCCTTGCGCTGTGCGGCGTCGCCGTTGAGGAACTTGGAGAGGTCGACCAACTAGCAGAGGAGGAGGGGTTCAATCATCGGTGCAACGCGCGGAGGCTGTGAGCACTTACGTACCGGGATAATGAGTCCCTGCTCGTCGACGGCGGCTTTCTCCATGTTTTTGTGTGCTTGGGGGGCTCACGATGAATATCACGATAAGCACGATTTGAACAACCCACCAGGTGAGAAGGCGACAGTGGAATGCTTGCCTAGGTGAGTGAGTGACAGGTGAGTGAGAACAGGACTCTTATTATCAGCATCACATGGGTATCGCAGTGTGACCTCTACCTTTTCAGTGAAAGGAAGCGTCTGAGTGGCGGCCATCTCCGACCGCTGAGCAAAGTCCAAAAGGTCAGACGAATAGCATGTTATCCATTCGTGTGAGGCCAAGAATCTATGCGCACCAGCCGATAAACTTTACACAATCAACTTGTCCAAATCTCTTGAGAGCGGCAACCATTGATAAGGCAAGCAAGTTTGCCCATGTGTTCGGACAAGCCCAGAGATAAGCGAGGCCAGGGCAACGGCATGCGGAGGCATCGCGGGGTACAGTACTACTCTGACTATCTGCTGTACCTCTTTCTTTGCTCTCGGCCGTCTGTGCAACCAGAGCCAGATGGTACAATGAACGAGTGGTTAACAGTTCTGAGTTATTGTTCTTCACGCCCGAATCCCTACGTGCGCCTTTACCTTTTACGCCCTAGGTAGTGTTACGTCCGCTATGGCCGAGACATCGCCACAATCACCTGCGAAGGTGGTGGACATCCACACCCACATGTACCCCCCGTCCTACGTCCAGATTCTCGAGTCCCGTTCCGAGATACCTCTGGTCCGGAAGTTCGCCAGCTCACCGGACCCACGCCTTATCCTGCTCGAGGCCGAGGTGCCGTCCCTCTCCGGCGCCGACGACGCCTCGGCCAAGCCACCGGGACGGCCACTGACCAGGCATTATTCCTCGCTCTCACAAAAGTTACACTTCATGGACACCCACAAGATCGACATATCCGTCATCTCACTAGCCAATCCATGGCTGGACTTTCTAGACCCATCCGAGGCCGGAGACTTTGCCAAGTCAGTGAACCAGGAGTTCAGCGACATGTGCGCACAACACCCCGGGCGCCTATTCTTCTTCGGAACACTACCCCTAACGGCCTCACTGCCCACGATCGAGGGCTCCATCGCACAGCTCCGGGCCCTGCCATACTGCCGCGGCGTCATCCTGGGGACATCAGGCCTGGGCAGGGGCCTCGACGACCCAGACCTCCTCCCCGTCCTCGAGGCCCTCGCGGGCGCGGGCCTCACCGCCTTCCTGCACCCGCACTACGGCCTGCCCAACGAGGTGTGGGGGCCCAGGGCGGCGGCGGCGGCGGGGGAGTACGGCCACGTGCTGCCGCTGGCGCTCGGCTTCCCCATGGAGACGACCGTGGCGGTGGCGCGGATGTACCTGGCCGGCGTGTTCGACGCGGTGCCCGGCCTGCGGATGGTACTGGCGCACAGCGGCGGGGCGCTGCCGTTCCTGGCCGGCAGGATCGAGAGCTGCATCGTGCACGACGGGCACCTGGCGAGGGAGGGCAGGGCGGCGCCGGGGCGGAGGACGGTGTGGGACGTCCTGAGGAGTCAGGTATACCTCGACGCTGTCGTCTACAGCGACGTGGGCCTCAGGGCGGCCGTCGAGGCCAGTGGGGGCGCGGACAGGCTGATGTTCGGCACGGATCACCCGTTCTTCCCGCCGCTGGGCGGTGATGAGGATGGCGAGTGGGAGAGCGTCGGGCTGAATGCCGAGGCCGTGGGTAAGGTGCTGGGAGACGGCTCGGAGGCGGCGGCCGGGGTCATGGGTGGGAATGCTGTGAGGGTGTTGAGGCTGTACGGGGAGTGACGGGATGGATCGCACGGCTATGTGACCCTCATGTCGAGGCAAGCACCTTGTCTGGGGAACTTGGATATAGTCTACCAACGCATAGCGTTCCGGCCCCAGGCGACTCCTATGTCCGCGTTGCCCACTCACTCGTCTGTCGGACTTCATATCTACATACTCGTACAGTACGAGTGACATGGATGGGCCTCAGGGATCAAGTCAGCTGTGATTCATCTACTGCTGAGGCAACAATACCCTTGGCGTTTGAGGCATTACCGGAGCAGCTCAGATAGGTGCGAATATATACTCCTAATAGCCCTTGCCCTTCACGGCCCCATCTTACTGCATAGACTATCCCCCGACGTATGTAGTCAGTCCCCTCTACTGGGTAGTAATGCATCGTTGGGTCGATATTTCCGATTATTACCGCGGGTCGACAAGGATAGGTACTCGAGTACTTGAGTAGATACATGAAAGTTACCCAGGGCACGCACGGCATTGACCGCTCGCTCTCTCCCCAGTCGTTGTGAACCACATCCGGAATGAATTCGGGTCTCTGCTTGGTCTTCCGTCTACAATACCAACTACCTAGGTACTTACTGATAGTCGGCAGGCCCGGAGATCGGAAGGTCGGCAGCGGAAGGATTGGATTTCTTTCAAGGACGGGCAACTCGGCAAGCGGAGTTGTTGCTGTTTCGGTTCGACTCTGTGTGGGAGGTACCGCACCGTGTGTTGTCGTTGTTCTTGTTCTTGTTCTTGTTGCTGCTGGAAACGGCATTGAGTTTTGACTTGATCCGACTGAAATAGCGTTCCAGGTCGGATATCCCAGGCTCATCTTTATGGTAGAGTGTAGGTGGTTGCCCCAAAGGTGGCCATATCGACTTGGTGGACTAGTATGTACTAGGTAATCATGTAGACCACTGTACGCAGGTAATGTATCAGGACCCTAAGCTGCTAAGTAGCCCTGGAGTAGAGATATGTCACAGGGGTCCCTTAGAGCCGAATCCACTTATAAGCCCCACTGACATCATTTTTAGACGGGCCCGAACAGTACAGTACTTACACAGTCAACTGGTAGCAACACACACCTGCGCACCCACACACACACACACACACACCACGCACACTATCTACACACAACCCACACACACCAAAGTTGATCGAGCCAGGTACTGCCCAGGTACTGCCCAGGTACTGTGATCAAGGTGCGCTGCGACTCCGGCTCCGATCGCCACCTCATCCTCATCCATCATCCTCATCCTCGTCCTCGTCCTCGTCCTCGTCCCCGTCCGCCCTTCATCTCCATCAAATTATTACTTATCAGTGTAGAACGTTCCCACACTTTTCCTCCCAGGTCCCAGTCTAAGTCTTTCCTCCTCCGACAGCCTGTAATATGTCTTAGTCTTCCTTCTTCTAGTGTTCCCTCCTGTCTTTCATCAGATGGGTCCCCAAGATGAAGAAGACTCTACTGCTCGTCTTCATCCACGGCTTCAAGGTAGGTCAATATACCAACAGTCCCTGTCATGGCAACTCTATTCCTTCCCTTCCATCCCATCCCCCAACGTCTCATCTTTCATGCGCTGCGCGATACACGCAAATCATGACCTGGTCATCAACTGGCTGACACGCTCGGCCCGGCGCCTCTACCAGGGGGGTGAGGAGACCTTCGGCCACAAGTACGCCTTCACCCAGCACCTCCGCGACCTCGTCTCCGACCTCCTCCCCAACCTCGACGTCCGGGTCCTCGTCTACCCCAAGTACGAGACGCGGGGCGACCTCGCCGACTGCGTGTCCCGCTTCCGCGACTGGCTCCAGGAGAAGGTCATCGACATCGAGGTCGGCAAGGGCACCCCGAGCCCCACCGTCGAGCCCTCGGTGCGCGCCGTGCTGTGCGGCCACTCCATGGGCGGCATCGTCGCCGCCGAGGCCGTCATCGCCCTGACCAGCGAGCGCGTCATCCCCCCCAGCACCGCGAGCGGCGGCGCCGGCGACGGGAACCACACCGCCGCCCCCGGGGAGAGGGAGGACGTCACCCTCAACGGCCTCATGTTCCCCTACGTCCAGGGCGTCCTCAGCTTCGACACCCCCTACCTCGGCATCAGCCCCGGCGTCGTCGCCCACGGCGCAGAGTCCCACTACGGCACCGCCAGCGCCGCCCTGTCCCAGCTGAGCACCCTGACCTCGCTGTGGAACAGCGGCAAGGCCGCCACGGTGGCGAAGGAGGCCGGCGCCGCCGGGCCCAGCGAGACGAAACCCGCCCTCGCCGCCCTGCCGGCGCCCCCGCCCGAGGGCGGTATCAGCGGCAGCGGGGTGGGGAACAGGCCCAGGGCCAGGGCCTCGTCGTCGGCGTGGGGGTCCTGGGGCAGGATGGCCATGTACGCCGGGGCCGGGGCGGCGCTGGCCGGCGGCGCGGCGGCGGCCTACCTCAAGCGCGACCAGCTCACCGAGGGCTGGACGTGGGTGTCGTCGCACCTCGAGTTCGTCGGCTGCCTCGCGCGCGGGGAGGAGCTGCGCCGCCGCATCGCCTACATGGCCCGGGTGGACGAGGAGCTCGGCGTCGGCTTCGGGAACCTGTACACCCGGCTGGGCAGGGGCGCCGTGGCCGTGCAGCAGCAGCAGCAGCAGGGCCCCGGCGGCGGCGGCGGCGCGAACCTGGTCGGCACGGTCATGGGCAGCCAGAGGACGTTCTGTAACCTGCCGAGCAGGAGGGCCGGGCCGAACAGGTCGGGTGTCTGGGAGGAGGCGACCAACGAGGCGGCTGCGGACGAGACCTCGGCGCACATGGGTATGTCTCCCGGGATTCCTCTGTCTTCTTGTCTACGTCGATGCTATTGCTTTGTCTGGCTGTGCTGTTTGTTCTTTACTAACCCTGAGCCGCAGCGATGTTCGAGCCCGCCAAGAACCCCGGGTATGAGAAGCTCAGCAGCGATGCGGCGGAGCTCATCGCGAAATGGACGAGGAACGACTGGTATGAGAGCAGCTTCGACTCGTTTGGAGCAATCGAGGACACACCTGCGGATGAGCGCTACGGCAGGATGGAGGAAGACACAAAGGAGAACGCCTCCGATTGAGGGAGTGGGCATATGGGCTCGTTGATGCCGACGGCCAGCGCGTATACATATACGATGGGAGGCATTGTGATCAGTATGGGGTTTGGGTGCGTTGGATTTTCTCTGTCTGCGGTATGGGGTTGCGAGAATTGCGCCATGGTATATTGCCATGGTGGTATGCGTGTTTGTATAGCTTAGTTGTATCGGCCAGATACCCCTTTATCCCGGCCGCATCATGTCCTTCAGGAAACAAATAATGACACCACACTCCGCGCACGAGCCGAAGCTGTTGCGCACCTTGTACAACCACAGGCTACCACCAACAAACATCCTCGTCTATTGCGTCTTCTTCTCGTCGACAGCAACAGCAGGCGCGCCACCACCACCCAGGACCTTCCTCCTCTGAGCGCGCATGTGCTTGAACAGCGTGGGGGCGCCGAACGGGTACGCGCTCATGACCAGCGTGCTGAGGATGAAGGCGTCCGTGTTGTCGGCGTAGCGGGCCTCGCACCCGGCGACGAAGATGAGCCAGAGCTCGCTGGCGATGCCCACGGGGTAGAGCACGTAGAAGCCGCTGTAGCGCTGCCACCTCAGGGCCGCGGGCTCCCAGCCGGACAGGGAGAGGGCGAAGAAGAGGTACCGGACCACCTCGGTCACGGACCAGGCGAGCAGCATGGAGCTGTAGGCCGGGCTGAGCGCCGTGGCCGGGTAGAAGTGCACGGCGCCCCAGACGAGGGCGAAGCGGGATGCTACCTGCATCGCGGTGGTGGAGAGCGGGGCGCGGACGACGCCTGTGCGGTTTTTGAGACGTGTTAGTGGGCGGAGTGGAATTCATCTGCTGTCTCCTCATTCTGTTTCGTCTTCTTTTTTTTGCTCTCGTATCTCCCCAAGTCATGCGCTCCGTCCTCGATTGATCCACCCCGGAATTTGGTATTAGGGGGGGTTTGGAGAGGGGGGGGGGACTCACCAAGCAACGAGTGCACTATCTCCAGCGCGGCGAGCGTCTGCGTCCACTTTGTCCACTCGCCGACGGCGGGGTACACGGCCTTCGGGCCGCCCGTGTAGAGGGCCTGAACAGTCCTCACGAGGACGACGGACCAGAGCACCGCGCTCAGGGCATTGTAGGCGACCAGGTAGGCGCGCTTGGGGCCGGAGATGGCGGCCTTGGGGGCTCTCGGCTGCCCGGCGGGGGCGGTCTCGGCTGGGGCGGCAGCCATTGTTGTTGTTGCTGCTGCTGCTGCTGCTGCTGGAGTTGTAATCGACAGCGAGGTGCTTAATTAGACCGTGTTGATGGTGTCGCCGAGCTGTTTCGTTTCCGTTCCGTAGCTCGGTGACGGTGTGTTTGGTGGACGGGGGTGCGGGCGGCTGGCGGGCGGCTGGCTTGACGGGGATTGGTCTCGTGGTCTGTTGACTTGTGTTGAACAACTTTTTTGTTGGCCTCGGCTCGGAATTGATGGTAGGGCCGGCCGGCCGTGCCGTACCGTTACTGTGCTCAACGGCCCATGACGGATGGTGCCGGTTCTCGACAGGGGCTGGCAGCAAAGCAAGCTCGGAGCAAGGATCAGGGGCATGGATGGAAGGACCGGTAGTTGTTCTGTTGTATATGTAAAAAACTATGGGGGTGGCAGTGCTCGAGCTAAACTTCGGCTCCTGGGCTTCTTCAGCCCTATGAGATCAAAAGCGCTGCCGACATCCGAAAAACGATCATTGGGACTTTCTCCCCTAGATTTTGGATTTCACATTCTGAACAGCAGTTTCATATTGACTTGGCAGATATATGAAAGAAATGCTTTGCCGTACCGTGCCGTACCGTGCCGTTGCCGTGTCTTGTTAGGCTGCCGGCCCCGGCCCAGGGTTCAGAGGTCGCCCCGACGATGGTCGTCAGGGATTCCGGGACATGGATTTAGAAGACGAGAGAGATCTCTAGACATGGCCATCTCAGTACCAAACCGTAATTGATCAGAAAGATCATGTCTCATCGTGTGAACACGACAATCGTATATGAGAGTCATTTGGATAATTTGCTATCCTTAATAAGTATCCATTAAACCTTGCAACCTGAAAGCTTCCACTGGGACGACGTATCATCTCACCAAGCATTTGCGCAAAACCCCCAAACCATGCTGTCATGCAAGCGTTGAACCACCATTTTATCCCATTCCAAATCCTGCCCTTCCCATCCAACACCGATGTATCCAAGTAAACAATGCCAATGGCTACGTGGTCTCTGCTCTGGGCAGGCCACTAGAACAAACTTGTCATAACACCACTCTTGTCCTCACGAAAGTGCAGTTCAACCTCAGTTCCTCTTATGGAACACCTTGGACCAGCCACCAAACAGGTATTGATTAGAATGCCTGCCACAATGTGTATAAACATTGACCGTCGGCGATGACGCCTTCTTGCTTGCGCCAGAGGAACTCCTCGAGTCCGAGGCGACCGAAGATGAAGTAGCAGTCGATGATGTCGATCCCGTCGTATCCTTTCGGTTGCCCGGGGATATGAAGTTTGGTGTTTCCCAATCGCCAGCGGAAGCTGATCTTGGAGTCTGCATTGAGAAGGCGATTAGCTTAGTGCCCATACCGTAGCACCGCAATAGAACTTGATGACATACGTTGCTATAAGTCGACGTTGGAGACGACACTGCCTTGCTTCCCAGGCCGGTCGTATATATTGGAGCCGGCAGGGGTGTGCGTGATGAGGACGCCATGATGGTGAGTTTGGTCGATCTATTTCTCAAGGGTCGATTTGTTGCTAGTTATTGTTGTGCTGTACAGTACGGCAAGGCTCGCGCGGATGTGGTTCGTGCTTGTGAGAGTTGAGGATGCTACTAGAGCAATTTGATATGACGAAGATGCTTCACGGAAGCAGCTTGATCAATACGGGGGTTCACCAGGGTCATGGAAATAATGCACGCCTGGTGCGAAAAGAGATGTTGTCAGGAGAGACTTGGTGAGGTAAAAGGATGAAGACACGACAGTCGGACGGTAGTTAATATTTGAAGGGAGAGGAACACTGAAGAAAGTTTGACCGCCGCGTGCCCCGCCGAAGACACCCTTCTTGATTCAGAATGCATGATGTAGGGTCACGTATGTTGAGGTACTCCGTCAATTCTCGTTGGTCCATAGTATCTAGAGTCACACTTGGTTAGCATGGTGCGACTGCCTGGTCGGGATAGGATAGACAGGCTGCCTGGCTGCATGGGAGCATGCAGAACCCGAGCACCAGCTGGCAGTTCCCACAAGATCACTCCGTGTCCCTCCTCACGCGAGCTCTGAGCAGGTAGCTCTAGGGCTGAAGGGTGAGCGGAGATCCCAGCCCATGGCGGACGAGCCCTGTGGCAGGCACATAGTCTAGTGCGAGCTGCAGGGCAGCCCTGATTGGGGATACTCATGTCTGACATGCAGAAACCCATGCTTCCCGGTGGCCTGAAGGACGGACGGGACACAGTGTCCTAGGAAGAGGCCAACGCTGTCACTTGAGCCGTCACAGAGTTGTCGATATCGCTATCAAGTCGGAGGTTGTCCTCGATCATCCAAGCAAATAATGCAACCCTGGGCATGACTGCCGCTGCTGGAGCATCCTTCCGTGAGGATCCAGTGGCGACGACCGGGTCGGAGACAACGAGCCGGTACCCTCGGGGACGAGAAGCAATGAGCTGCAGGTCTCAAAATGGGACCCACGCGCTTGTTTTGGTGGCTGCCTTGTAGCATCGGCCAACTTTCGAGGCCCTGGGGGGGCCAAAAAGGTCGATGCAGGTCGGTGGTGTGGGGAGAAGGAAAACCGAAACTAGGCAATCTTCAGGCAACCACAAACAACACCACATACGTGTGTTGCTTGGCCTCGTGCGCCTCCAACGTCTTTCTGTCCAGCACAGGCTTCACACTGATAGGATCGGCAGACAGCACAGCGCTCTGAGTCGTTGTCGCTAAACGCGTTGATTCTCATTTGTTCTACATCAGAAACGGTGCGAACGAGTTGTTGTCATGAGCACTGTATCCTTGCATCTCCATCCAACAGTAAGCTTACATAATTACACCCTAACCCTAGTGACGACAACCCATATGCACATTCAGGCCTGCGGCCCATGATCCATCCTTTGAATAATTCATTCCTTGAACAACCCAGTTTGCAGCTCAGCTTTACCATTTCGACCCGAACCGGTGACGATACAATAAATGCATTCGATCTCCTTACAAGATCAAACAGTCATGTCCTATTTTCCTAAGACCTTGGCGAGTGCCGACGTCTTCTCCCTCGGCCTCGTTGGTTGGCTGATCTCCGGCCTCGTCGTGACCAGCGGTGATAGCGGGCTCGACGGGCTGGCCCTGCGCGTTATCTGGAGTTCGGACTTGGTTTCCCTCGGTGACAGATGCCTCGGTAACAGCTATGGTGTCTAATTCCTCGTTCTTGGACTCCTCCTTTTCCTCAGAGGAGACATTGATCTCTTCTTGGACAACCTTGCCCGCGGGAGGCTTGCCCGGGCGGCTTCGCAGTTTGTATCTTCCTTTCTTTCTGGGGGGATCCTGCGCAGCCTCAGGAGAGTCCTCGGCCTCTTCTTCAACAACGTTACCCGCGGGAGTCTTGCGGCGACGGGTCTGCATGCTGTGCTTTTTCTCCTCCCCAGTGGGACCCTGCCCCGCCTGCTCTGGCATGATGCCGTAGCTACCCATGTCCTCCAGTGTCGCGTGGGGTTTGATGTAGTCTCGAACTCTGCCAATTTTGTCGTCGCCACATTTCCATTCGTATGACATCTTTCGCGTTCTTCGGGCCTCCGCTGCCAGGGAGTCAGCCTGATCTAGTTGCTCCGTCACATTTCGGGGGCACCAGTATAAATTGAGGGTGACGTCGAGTTCCAGAGCAAGTATCTGATCAGAAATTGTTTTGATGTCCGAAAGTATGGTCTTGTATGGTCTCGTGGTTCTACCTCTCGCTGGTGAGGCCCTCGACAGGAGGTCAACGTTGTTTTTGCAGTCTGTGACTATAGTAATCGATAGGCGGACTCTTGGTGAGAGGTCAGCGGCATCGATCACTCTATCTACTCTTTGCAAGCCATACAAGAGACCTTCCGCCTCAAGTACATTGTTGTTCTTTTCATAATCGATATACCTGGCTTCCTCGATGGTGTACTTGGGTTTAATTGGCAGACATATGTTGCATATGGTGCTAATGCCACTGGTGCTGTTGTTGACCCGGCGCGAGGCATCGGACCATAAGATGATTTGGGGCTCGGCTATAGGGGTCGCTCCTTTGAAACGGGCCGCGATCTTCTTTGAAAACTTGGCGGCTTTGGGCCCAGGTAGTGGCTCATGAACCTGACCAGAGAAGTAGACCTGCTCCTTCGGGGATCTCGCGCCCCGGACCTTGGCTGCTTTGGCCATTGTGTCCCGGGGCATTGACGAGGGCGGAAGAGTCGAGGGTGGAGGAGTCGAGATGGGAAGACTAAAACTTGGAAGAGCAGAAGGGTGGTACGAAGTAAATCAGAGCGTCTCTCGCGAAAGAGGCTATGGTGAGCTCAACTAAGTTCGCTAGTGACATTTCCGACCAAATTGAGCGACTCTTGGAAGATGGGAAGCGAGGTATCGATTGGGCGATGCAGGTAAAGACTGTTGAACCTTGCGGTGGTCATGGAAGACTGCCCCAGTCGTTGCTTTGGCGGTGCAATTGGTTTGAAGCCCCGAACACCCTGGGGCATCCTTAGGAGCCGTTCATCTCATCCTCGGTCGACCCCCACTCCCTCCCCCCAAACGGCATTCGTTCACTCTAGCGGACCAGTTCGGGCACGCAGTAATTTCTGCTGTCTAACTGGGTTCATCAGTACGTATTGCCAAGGTGTTACCAAGGTCGTTTGGTGTAGCGGTCGCACCGCACAAATAGAACATGGTCCCCAGTCCAGCGGACTGGCCATCCCACGATGGGGGCCTTGGTAACTCGTGCAAGGGCCTGGTTCGACTCCAGGAGCGTCTATTATGTTTTTTGTTTGTTTTGAATACAGCTGCATTGGATCCGTCTGATGTATGTACCTACTTCTACAAAGAATAACTCATCTGGGCGTTTGCTGTAGCGGTAGCACCGTATAATTAGGCCTTGGTCACCGTCAAGTGGGCTGGCCACCCCACGAGGGGGACCTTGGTTGTTGTACAAGGGCCTGGTTCGACTCCAGGAGCGCTCGTTTCTTGTTACAGTGTTGTTCTCTTTTTGTCACGTAGCATTTTTCACTTTCGATATTAGTTATTGCCTCTGAGCCTCGGTCCGATAGATACCAATTGAGTCAAAATATATCGCTAAGTATAGTCCCAACAATACTAGAGGGTTCCTTGCTTTTACAAACCCTCTTTATCAAGAGGAGACTGTAGTATGACGAGAGGTACGGCCCTATTCCAAGCAGTTGTTATGAGGCTGGGATCGCTCAGAGGCTCTATCTTTTTCGAGGTGCACCCTTATTTTGTGCCGTTTCTCGCTGCAGAATTTCCCAGCAACTTCATGAGCTTTTGATCTTGGAGATGCCTCCCTCTACGTTTGGTAAAGTTGTGGGGGAAAAAACAGATGGCATCTATGACAGAAGCTGGGGCCACATGCATGACATCTAGAGCTATCAGCCTTGATTACCTTATAGCACGAACGTGAACCGAGCGTCCCTGAGGAACGTGACGATGGTGAACATAAAGCTGGATCAGAGGGTCTAAGATTTGGTAGAAGTGTCATCGTGTGGCCACAAAATACGCTGCAACCAGTCGACTCGGCCAGGATACAGCCTAGGCCAGGTAGAGGGTGAGGGGGGCAGTCAATAAACGGCATGGATGCTTATCTATCAAAAGAGTGTTATGCATTATGAGAGGGAGAACTACTTGATCGTGCGCCAACATCATGTACTAGTGTATGACCGATAGATGTGGCAGGCTGCATACATAGGTATACTTCCATTATCACTAGGTGAGCCCAGTTTAAATATAGGCCAATCACTCAAGGTAAAAGATGTTGCAGCCTAGAAAGTGACGAGGGCCACGCAGATATTCATCGAGCAGCCAAGCAGGGTCTAGTAATCTGTGAGATACAGATCAGATTCCGGGTCATATCAAGTTGGAGAGTCAACAACTGGGTCCTTCAAAGCCATCAAAGGTCAAGCTCCAAGACAACATGGATGCTAGTTACAAATAAGCTATCTCCTGCGACTCTTTGCTTACGGCCAGCAGATCATATGTGGTTGATACTCTCAAGCGCCTACCGGCCTCTAGGATGCCAACGGGATACGGACGCACTAGATCCACCCACTTACCGTCTATTAACTCCCATATTTCATCGGTGAAGCGGCATCTTGTTTCCGAAGATCACAGCCGTCTACTAACCAAGTCCACCGCAGCACCATACCGATCCTTGTATATCCGCCGCTTTGACTTGTCGTAGTAGACTGCGCCCTGGATGGTGACCTTTCTGTCACCACGATGCAGCCTCTGGCGCCGATCGAATCACATAGGCTTCAAGCCTCAATTCAGCTTGTTCAGGAGCGTAATGACATCCGACATGTCCAGATTAACGTCCCGACCACGGTTAAGCACCCGACGGAGCTTTGTCCCGAACTCCACCATGGCAAAAGAATCTCGCCAGACGGTGCCCTTGTGGAAGCCAGTGCTCTGGAGAGCAGAATACAGTGTATTTGTTGAACCTGAAGGTTCGTGTGTGTATTGTTGCTTAGAAATACGTACAAAAGGCGAAGCCGTGGGAATTAGCTATTAAGGGGACCTAGTGTGCTAGCTATAACTACGTACGGGTCGGCCCATGCAACATGTTGTTTTGGTCATCGTTTCAACGATTAGTATGCACTATGTTCCAAGTGTTTCTCTGGTCGAGGTCTTGGGTCGGGGTCCGATCACGGAGCTACCAACAGCTTCAGCTCATGTGCTGAGACAGGCCGGCGACCGGTCGAGGCCATACTAGCTGTGCTATAAAAAGCCTATAGCAATGAGCCATTCCGCCGGGATTTTCTAAAGGAGCGGCTGGCCAAATATAGCCGGAAGGGAAGTTAATGGGGAGCAAGCATTCTCCGACTCTCAGCCTAATCCAGCTGGGTCATCGAGCCTAGAGTTGGTCCGGATGATTGTCTTTCGATGGGATTCAAAGGTTATTTTCGATTGACCCTGGTTGACAGCGTTGATGTCAACAATATTAGGTAGGTATGAGAAAGTGCACCGGTGATATCAAGAAAGAAAAGAGAAGTCATATCCAATGGCCATAGCTGGCAGTGATACATGGGAGTCTGATGATGGCGTCGAGCCAAGAAGCCAAGATAGCCAAGACAGCCAAGGCGACGGGCCCGTCGAACGTTGGACGGCGGGCCGCTCCCGCTTGGTTGGGACAGCCCTGGAGACCCTGCAAGCTAAGTGGGGACTCGGATACACGGCAGCAATATGTGCACGTATTCGGGATATTTGCGATCCCCGCTGATGACTGATTGGGCCGCGCAGGAGCACCTACCTTGAAACTCAGCTAACTTTGGGAGGCCCTGCAGTTGTATTGCAGTGCACAGCCAGCAATATGTAGCAAAGTTTTGTTTCTCTCAAAGCACGATAATGTTGCGCTCCAAGCACACCTCCGTTGAATCTGGAGAAAGTGGTGATATTGTGAGGCGCCGAGCTTCGGCTGTCAGCAGAAATCCGGAGTGGCCAGGTTCCCGCGGGGCGCCGGTGGGGGATCATTCTCGTGGTAAAGAGGGATCAGCAGAGAAGTCTGTCTTACGAAGCTATAGGTGCTCATGACATTCGCTGAACATGCCGATAGAGTAACGTAGTGAGCAACGTATTCTCAGGACTCTGCCGTCACTGCGCCACCACCATCGCTAAACCAGCGCCGGGTTTCCCCTTTCGAACCGGGAGTCGGGAGCGGGTGACCATCCACCACCTAGTGTAGTTGCCATAGGATTGTGAACATGAAACACCCATAGAAACAAAGTCGCATGAAATGGTCGAGACTGAGACGACCCTCAACCATCCAAGCATGAAGGGCTTGATTGGACCCGCGGGTAATCAACCATTGAGGTCCACCCGGGCGCTTCACAAGCTTGAACGTGATAAGCTTGATTCCCTAAAATGAAGGGCGAGAGTCAGTCCCCGTATCCGGCATGGGCTGTGCAACGTGCATACATAGGCGCGAAACGCTGAGGCCACAATGGACAGCAATGTGCCGTTGGGGACCACTATAACCACAGTTGTTCCGTGGATTCCCGGTACCTACCCTAGGGTAGGTAGTCGCAACAACCCACAGCAAAAGACCTTTTGAATGAGCGGTGTTGACAGGGCCAACATGGCCAGCTGATGGATGGCGGATGACCGCAGGGCGCAGGGCGGAGGCACAGCCCCCAGCTAATACACAAAAAGGGTATATCTCAGCAACGCTGGCAACGATCTTCGGGTTAGTCTGGGGGCTGCCTCCTTACGCGTCGCTATTTATTGTGAACCAATGCATGACACCCTGTCAGACAGAAGCCCTTCATAGGTTTTTGCCGTGAGCCAACTGCCGCTTTGCAATCCATCCACCATCCTCCAGGTCTCCCCCAGTCATCCCTTATTGTGATTCTCTCTCTTATCCCCGTACTTGACCCCTGACCCCCTGCTACACTACTACCTGCCCCGGGTCCCAGCTGAGGTGAAACCTTGTCGGTCCCTGCGTGCGTTCGCCATTTAAAGGGCCCATCCACCCCTCGCCTGGCGTTGTTCCACATCTCAACGTCTCCCCGTCCACAAATACAAACGTCAACGCCAATCCTCTGCCAAGAAGACAAGCAAGACAATCCTTCATTCTTTCACTTCTCTCAACGACAAGTCAGCAACACGTCGTCTCCTTCTTGTGATACCCCAATTATAACCAACCACCAAACCAAATTAAAAACCCCAACCGTCAAGATGCCTGCCGAGTCAATGGAGATGCCCCAGATGAACATGGTCGCCCAGCCGCAGACCACCGAGCAACCCGTATGTGCCTACCCAGCCAACCCTTGGGAACCCACACTAGCATTGGAGAATTTGGAATCAAATCTCACGACATAATACAACTCATACTTGAGAATCTACGCTGACAAATCTACAGAAGGCACAGGAGCCCATGTC
Organism: Cytospora leucostoma; assembly: GCA_003795295.1. Classification (NCBI taxonomy): domain Eukaryota; kingdom Fungi; phylum Ascomycota; class Sordariomycetes; order Diaporthales; family Cytosporaceae; genus Cytospora; species Cytospora leucostoma. The sequence goes on along the minus strand of LKEB01000014.1, from coordinate 52,902 downwards.
CATGTCCCTCCGTGGTGGTGGTCTATGCGAGGACGTGAGTGTGCCCCGTGCTACTATCCGGCTCGCCATGAATTGACCCGACTAACGACGTGCCCTCATAGTGCTGCTGCTGCTGCTGCGCCGCCGAGACCCTCTGCTGTTGCCTTGGCGCCGAGGAGATCGCCGACAACGTCTAAGGAGATAGTCCTCAGACTAGGGAGTCGCCGAAAAGCACCCAACATTGAGTGGGGGCTGTACGATATGAAGGTTCAACGATGATGGCATTTTACTGGGGAGTGATCTTCGCGAGACCCGGGCCCGCTCCGGGCTCTTTTGATGTTGCCGGGAAGGGGGAACATGCATAGATGATGGGATGCATGCAATGCAATGCAGATCAGATCAGGGAAATTAGACACGAGAGAGGCGTACGGGCCCTTGCATTCAAATGACCAAAAAATAAATTGTGAATATACCTAGGGATTTGATATCTTGGGGCCGTCCTGCATACCTAGTTGCCTGGGCTTGACCGTTCATAATCTCAGAATGAGCCGCGAGCATGTATGCATTATGAGCCCCTCCTACAACATTGTCACAAGCAGTACCTCAGCTTCGAGTTGATGGTCCAATCATGACTGGTCCCACATTCAAGTACGTATGGAAGTGCGCCACCGACGTGGCTGGACCCTGGCGGGTTTATGGCCGTTGAGTCTAGATCACCGGTAGCTTCCATGATCAACTTGGAATACCAGGGACTTCTGGGCGGTGTGATCCCAACCACATGGAGTCATGCAAGAACAACACTTGCGGGAAAACTTGAATATTTTGGGGAGATCGAGATAAGGATCCATTCGTGCCTTCAACGGGACACAAAGCCACCACACGTCGACATAGCAAGAAGACTTCCGCAATATCTCATACCTCGTTTGTAAGAAGCAAGGCTCAGAGCAGCAAGTACATCAAGATCCCTTCACACGAGGCGAACCCAGTTTTCCGTAACATCCTCGGACCCTTGAGATCAATCTACCACCAACCTCTTGATCCAGACTTCACAGTTCCAGCGTCGCTAGTAACTATGTGACGCTTGAGGTTCGGGAACCGCAGGTCCGGCTGTAGCGTCCACACCCACGTCCTACACTGAGATTGCTGTCCCGGCCTCTTTTCTCACCCATCTCCACCAGCAAACACTCCTCCGCCATGCTGGCTTCACTCTCTACTGTAGATCTCCCGATGGGCTCGTCCAGCGCAGCACCACACTACTTTCCAAATAACATAACCTTGCTTGTCACAATCTTTGATTGCGTACTGTTCTCGAGATCGGTTCCGGTTCCGGGATCTATCTTGAGTGCTCGGCAGCACATATAGGGTTCGAATCTTTTCTTTCATTGCTCTTTTAATCTTTCCGTGGTCGCCACCTTCATGGTGTTACCGCCGATTACAACCTCGGCCTCGCCTTCGCACTATCGACCTGGTTGCCGCCGCGGCACTATATTCATTAGGAATCCTCAGTTATCCACATTCAATCATCATATAATACATCAGGAGATAAAGAGAGATAAGATAAGGAAACTACGCCTTTACATTTTTCTCGGTCTCCTCCCGGATCCACTGGCCAAGCTTAGTGTTGACCTTTCCGAACATCTCGTACGTCCTCTCACGCGTGTCCACGTGGGCGTTGCAGAGGTGGCCCGCTACGTTGTGTACAAAGTTGTCCTGCTGGCCTGGCGTCCTGCCGAGAACCTCCCACAGGCCGGCGGGCTGCACGTAGTCGTCGGGCGTCAGCGGGCCAAAGACGTCGGTGACGGCCTGGCCCGTCCACTGCTCGTGCGCGGCAGTTGGGTTGACATCCTGATGGGTCAACTTGCGGTAGCTGGATGGGTAGTTGGGGTTCGAGCCGTAGTTGCCGTTGACAGCCATGAGACCGTCGCGCTGGTAAGGGTTGAAGGTTGTCTTCGACTGGTTCACAGGGATCTGCTGGTAGTTGACGCCAAGGCGGTAACGCTGCGCGTCTGGGTACGAGAAGAGCCGGGACTGGAGAACAGGGTCGGCCGAGGGCTCGACGCCGGGGACCAGGTGCGAAGGGCTAAATGCGGCCTGCTCGATCTCGGCGAAGTAGTTCTCGGGGTTGCGGTTCAGCGTGAACTTTCCTACGGGTCGGAGAGGAACCTCCTTCTGTGGCCAGACCTTGGTCAGGTCAAAGATGTTCCACTTGAAGTTCTGAGCCTGCTCCGGTGTGAGAACTTGGAGATAGACTGTCCAGCTAGGGTATTCGCCCCTCTGAATGGCCTCGAAGAGGTCTTGCGTGCTCCAGTCAGGGTTCTCTGCCGCCATCTTGGTAGCCTCCTCGTTGTTGAAGGTCTTGACGCCCTGATCCGTCCTGCAGTGGATTTGGACGTACACAAACGAACCATCGGGCTTGGTGAGTTTGAAGGTGTGCCCAGAGTATCCGTGCATGTGTCTAAGCGAGTAGGGAGTTCCACGGTCCGAAAACAGGGTCATCACCTGGTGGACTGCCTCCTGGTGTGTGCTCAAGTAGTCCCAGAATGCAGTAGCATCCTTCAAGTTGGTTTGGGGGTTGCGCTTCTGGGTGTGGATGAAGATGGGGAAGTTGACTGGGTCCCTCAAGAAGAAGACGGGCGTGTTGTTGAACACCCAGTCCCAGTTACCCTCTTCTGTGTAGAACTTGAGCGAAAAGCCTATGCATTGTTAGCCAATTGTACATCATGCTTCTGTCTGAAGAGACAACCTACCTCTAGGATCACGGGCAGTGTCTGGAGAGCCCTTCTCGCCACCAACAGTCGAGAAACGAGAGACCAATGGCGTCTTCTTGCCAATGCCATTGAACATGGCAACTGAAGTGATGTCGCTGACATCGTGTGTGACCTCGAACTCGCCATAGGCACCGGCTGCCTTAGCATGAACGACACGCTCTGGGATACGCTCTCGGGAGAAGTGGGCTAGTTGGTCGATGAGGTGGAAGTCCTGTAGCAGCAGGGGGCCTGGTGCTGTGCCTATGCGCTGCCAGCTAGAGGGGTTCTTGATAGGGTAGCCATTAGAGGTGGTGTAGACCGGCTGCTCATTGTAGCGGTACGTTGGCTGGTCGTTGGCAACCATGATGACTGGACTGTTGGGGTATATTGTATAGTATAGAGTCTATAAAGTCTTGCAGCGGTGAGTGTCGAGATTGGGTATCGCAGAAGTATGGAAGGCTGGATTGTTCGATATTATATGATCAGTATCTATTTGGGGAGAACAGTCTTCTACCCTTGATCAGCTCGTGGGGGGGAGGATGGTTATATACTCAGGTATACCACATCGAATAGGTATGAATAACGTTTAGCCACCGTCCAGCAAGCTTTGAAAAGAAATCCACACTGGTTCTCTTCCACCTTTCCCATCACCAAGGACCCAGTCTGCCAGTCCATGATTGTCTCCATGAACCTAAACAGAGAAACTGTGGGCCGCCAACCAATGACATAACAGTTATTGAAGATTCAACATGGTCCCGAACGGGAATCAGAAGGAGAAACGGCTGGGTATCGAGACTAAGACCGGGGGTTAGCCTTCTCCTGCTGGCGCTAACCGGGGTTCTGGAGTCCATAAATGATGCATAGGGCCCTAATTTGTCAGGAAAGCGACTCCCGAAGTCGATATGAGCTTAGAAATCCGAACGCCGTGACGCAAGTTGCCATCATGAGTATCGATTTGCGGATGCTGTCACTTCTACTGTGACATCACCGACACCTTGAGATCTCCGAAACGGGCTTTGTCAAAAGAAAACAGTCGGCTGTGTTGCCAACTACCGCTCCGCCTATTACCAATTATCGGGGCACTTCGGTACTCATTTCTAGATTTGATCACAGGGACTTCTGAACGATGGTTTGAATGCGGGGAAGTCTCGAGAGTTCGATCGAGCCTTGTGATGCTGGGCCACAGACTGGCTTATCTCCAGTTAACCGGACTGACTGTACAGGGTTCCTATGCCATTGTATACTAAAATGGGCTGCAATACTACGTGAGCAATCGAAAGTCAACGATTCGTGATGTGGCAACCCTGATGATCGAACCTTGGAACCTTGAGAGCCTCATCAGGATCTGCTAAAGCTGCTATGACTCGTGGCCAGGATAGCGACATTTGTCCGAGATATGCCGAATTGATAGCCAGATAACGGCATCAACGTCTGTCCTGCCTGGATTGTGACTGATTTGTTGAGTCACTATTGACCCAGCGGCCTGGATAGTAGACACTATGTAACCACTAGCGAGGACGCTGTACGTTTCTTTACCCATGTGTCACAAGCTTCGGATGCGGACCAGATTCGTCAGCGGAACGCGCGTGTCTCACTCGGGGGTCGCGATCTCAGATCTTGTCGCCAGATCACCGCGTGTCACGTGGCTAGGACCAGGGTGCCCAAATGCAGGTACCGGATATATCGACATCTAGCAGAAGCGGAAAGATGCATGGCACATTACAAAGCAATCGGATATCGCACCTGTCGGCAAGCAATTGCAATGTTCCGATAATCGAAGCAGCATTTGGCCTCGGACGCGAGGCGCTCGTACGTTATATGTCAAGTTCTGGGGAATCTGCATCGATCACAGAAAATGGCCCTGCTACCTTTCTTCCGGCGTCCATCTGCTCAAGTCCATCATCAATGGCCGCCTCCTCTCTACTCACCCCGTGTGCCGTGTGCTGCAACCCCCAAATAACAGCTGACCCTTTACGAGCACATCCCACATGTGCAGCCCTTACCAGGAACTGCTGTCCATTATAGCTGCCCTGCTTCCGGTTCGGGTTCGGGTCGCACATGTCAATCGTGTGCTGCGCCCTCGGCAATTTGACCGTAGCGGTCGAGATTTCCTCCTTGTTCTGTTAACGAGAGGACAACGGACTATATTTCGCTTGCAGACAGGGAGAGTTCAAGACGCTTCGAGACGCCTAAGGTACGTACATTGTTGCACCACTGGATAGCCGAATTGTATGAGCAGCTGGCAAGGAACACCCTTTAGGTGAGACGCTGGCACGAAGTCGTTTGGGAGCTCTTGTAATCATTAAAGATACTTGTAGAGAATCCTGGGGGGATTGCCGGAGGTGTCATAACCTTTGGAGATCCGCCAGATACCTAGGTAGGACTTGTTGAGGGCTATGGCAGCCCCTGGGTCTGCTACCATGGGGTCACTTGAGCCATCCTAAATAGTATTGGCAACAGTCAGGTTGTAGGGAGCGTTGCTGTATATTACGATGGTATATTGGATATTGATGTCATCGTAGGTCTCTTGAAATTGTGCAAGACATCTGATGTGAAGCCGTTTGCAGGCGTCTGATATCAGCCGAGGATCAAACACCTTCAGAGACTAGTAGACCTACAGCCTGGATCAGACCATTTCTATAAGGGCAGCGAGAAGCAATTTGAACATCTTGAAGTGCAACATGCATACTAGAAGGCACTTATAATAGATTGCTGTGTGCCGTAATCTTGGGAAACTTGAGGTCCACCTAATGAAGGGGTGAAAAGTATTAGGTGTGTGGAACGCACTCTTGCTGAGCTAGGGGCATCAACAACTCGTTCTTATGTAGACAAGGTCGCAGACTTCATTAGCATAGAAGCCGAACCACAACCAGTCAAAGAGACCCAAATAGGCGGCATGGATCAGTCCCACCAGCAGACATTGGTATTGCTCAAGTCGACATCAACCACAGGAGCCAAT
>LKEB01000014.1:0-47182 GCA_003795295.1 Cytospora leucostoma | reverse complement strand
TCTCTGCCGTAACTTACTGAGCCTTTTGTGCACTCCATTGCGGCTGAGCACCTTGATATCTTGACTCATTGTTGCTGTCGGCCTGTCGGCCTCATCCTAGGATCTCTTGGCACTGGGTCCCATAATAAACTTCCGTTGGCCTAGAGCACGGCCGTGGTGATGCCTTGCACCTGCTTTGGGAGTCCCAAATAGTAATCGCATTGGTAGCGGTAGCTTGTGGTCTTTCAAAAGAGAAACGACCTCGCGTCTGTTGTCATTAAACCGTAGTATCGCATAATGTTGTATGTACATGCCCTCCGGACCTACAATGCCTGCTCGCCTGCCTGGTAGAACGCCGTTGCTGATTCCAGCTTGCCACCGTGTCTGCCCGTATGTCTGAAACTCGCTCCCCATGTACGAGTACATAATGCCGATCAAGGAGCTGGAAGCCCTATGCTGCCATGCTTTTAATCTTGGGAAACCGTTTGCTGTGTGTTCATGGTCAGTAAAGGTCGACCATGTGGATGACACGTGTTGACAACCTACCACCAACCAATCCATACCCTCCGTCACACCGCTGCCGTCCACAGCCGAACAAGCCATGATACTCCAGTTCCTGTCTCTCAGCTCCCCCAGCCGCAACGCCTGGGAGATATCGCCCGCTCCTTTTGCACCGGGCTGATCCTGCTTGTTCGCGAAGACCAGCAGCGCGGCGTCCTTCAGCTCCTCCTCGTTAAGCATGGCTGCCAGTTCATCTGCTGCTGTTTGTAGTCGTTCTATGTCGGTAGAATCCACCACGAATATGACTGCGGCTGTGTTTGCGTAGTAGCACCTCCAGTACGGCCTGATGCTCGTTTGGCCACCGAGATCCTGATTCGGGACTGTTAGCACCCCTGTCTCTCGAGAGCGTTCGCTTCGCTAGCGGGATGGACACCGTACCCAGACGTTGAAGTTAAGATTCTTATACGTCACTGATTCAACGTTGAAACCGATGGTAGGGATCGTTGTTACGACCTCTCCTATCTGTATGTTGCGTCAGCAGTCGCCTTCCGGAGGCCAACATGGCGGCGGATTGATATGCCAACCTTGAGTCTGTACAGCAGTGTCGTTTTGCCCGCATTGTCCTGGAGTGAAAGACCATCAGTGCCACTCTCTCATCCCCATGGCAATAGTGCTCCGTACCAAGCCCAGAATCAATATCCTTATCTCCTTTTTAGCCCACAGAAGGCCGGACAGCCATGACATGCTCTGACCCATATTCGCTGATATCTCGCCGCCCGGAATCTTCTGCTACCAGGGTGTTATTGTTTCGTCGACGACGCCGTGTCTTAGGATTCCAGGGTCTGCTCGGGTTGGGGCGGTTTGCGCCGAGTCGCCGCTGCAAGGTTTCGGGTAATCAAGACAATGCTTTCGAAGGAGGGTTCGTCTGGACGTGCGGTCGCCGTAGGAGGGGAGGGACGAAAGGGAGAAAAGGCCACTAGGATGGGAACTCCCAATAGAAAACTTTAAGATCAAGTCGCTACACTCTTGCCAAGCTTGGGGCAATCTGGTTGCATGACGAGGGCCGCAGCTCTCACTTGCTGACAGAACACACCTGGACAGGGATTGGGCCTCCCGTGTTGCCCGTGCGCCTCGGGGGACCCTCAGCGCCCGTCACTTCCGCAAATCCACCGGTAAAGTCCGACCTCCCAATTTTAGCGTCTAGAGAGCCACAGTATCTTAAGCCACTCTTCACGTGACCAACTGTGGCTGAAAATCACAACCGGGCGCTTGCGAGAAAATCATTGAATTTGGGCCCCACCGCAACTCTTACACTTCTTATCGACCACCGACCGACACAAGACGAACAACCACTCTCGACGTTGACGACAAATCAGTCAAGATGCCGGTACGTACAAGCCGATGGCGAAATGTTGCCATGCGATATACAAATCACAGCCAACGGAAACAATGAGCGCTGGGAACGGGCTCTCGACGAGAGACAGGCACTTTGGGACCGTGATGATGGGAAGACCATAAGGCTGACGTGACGGACCCTCGCAAACAGAGCCACAAGTCTTTCCGCACGAAGCAGAAGCTCGCCAAGGCGAAGAAGCAGAACCGCCCCATCCCCCAGTGGATTCGCCTCCGAACGGACAACACCATCCGGTACGATTGATCCCCGCGATTACTGCATAACACGAGCTGCGCAACTTTAGAGGGCGCGAGATCCTGCATCCAACAGAGGAGACATCTTCATGGTGATAAAGGAACGTATGGACTGACAAGTATCGTTTTGCAGTTACAACGCCAAGCGAAGGCACTGGCGCAAGACTCGTCTCGGAATCTAAATGCAACGCCACGACCAACTGCCTCTTGCTGTTCTCCTCCTCTTTACCAGCACCTTCTTCACGATACCGACTACCGGCTAGGATTCATGGTCGGATTGATCTCGGACGGCATGGAGAGCAGGAATTGACACGGCACGAGGCTACTTGGATGGGAAACCCAAGCATGGACTATGAATGACTGATAAGATGGTTGTTCTTGGTCCCGGATAACGGTGTCTCGTCGGGTTTTGCTGGCTTCTGCGGCACGGCACATTTGCATTTAGGGCTCAGGGAAAGCAAAAAGAAATGCGAACTGTTTGACGCACGACTTCCTGGGGTCTCGGTGACATTGTCGCCTCGGGTGACCTGACGAACCTGTCTGGGTTCCGCCATCTGTGAAACGCGACCGAACGAGGGGCCTAGTCTGAGCTGGTGGAAAGCCTCCTAATGCCTACGTCGCTATAATGAGAATCCTTTGACTTCATATAACGGCGGGCCACGCCCGCTTGCCATACCGTATTTTACCCGATGAGCCAACCCCTTCGCAGAGAGCAAGGTCGCTGTTAAGTTTGGCAACTAGGTGTTGCTGAGGCAAAACTCCAGCAATAGCAGAGCTTTGATCAGGTTCCCCTACTTGCCATATCCTCCCGCCCATGCAACCTCAGCGCATCGTCTCTTTTGCTCAGCTATAACGTCGCAGCGATAGCCTCAGCAATGGCTTCATCGCCCTGGCTCATGCTACTTGAATACCTAGGTACCTACGTAATTCTTCCTTTGGACTCGGTATGGAGTCCCAGGATGGCTATTGCAAGAACTCAACCATGCCATAAGGCTGATCGCCCCTACCTTGCCACTCAGAGATCGTGTAGAAGGAAGATGGCAGATGGGCCCGGCCCGTACATAACCGTCCTGCTGACATGCTGAACCCGGATGCTGTCGAGTATGTTGAAATCTTGACTGACCATTGACAATTGTATTCATGCTATACTATGGCATGCTGCTTTGGTGACACCGTCACAGGGCGCTTCATCTGGTGGACCGCCTGAACGTGGTGTGAGAACGGGAGTTCAGCTACGTTTCTTTGCAATTCCATGCCTATATATATCAAGACAATGATTGTGAACAGTACAATTGTACGAACTATAGGCACAGTCTTGAAAGCGGTCACGGTGTGGGGATCCCAACATACAAAGATGCTTGCATGTTCGCCACTCGAGCGTTTGGTTGATAATCAGATGAAGTGTAATCTGTGGTCATCACTGGGGAACGTAAAATCTAGGGGATTTTGGTATCCATTCTCATCCTAGTTGCATTATTGAGCTTTACTGGGAATACCTTGATGGATGATGGACGGATGCTCATGGGGACATCAAGACCCATCAGAAAAGAATCCCAAGTACCCACGGGCATAGATCATTGATGAGCAGGAGCTCAACAGTCAACCCTCCAAGTACCTTGGAGACAGCCAGAGTCCGAATCCCCTTGCGATACATCCTTTCCGTTTCCGAATCCGATATCCCTAATAATAAACCATTTGGTGAACCTTAAACGCCAAGCGAGATGCTGAGATGGGTAAGAACCGCCCGCACGAAAGTGAGGGTCTGGTATAGAGGACAGAACGATCTGCCACTCCGAAAATCATGTGTCCAAAGGGCACTGCATTTAGCGGTCCTCAGCCCACTCGTTTTCCCGGCGGATCTGCTCCTCCTCCTCGGGGGTGAAGTCATTGGTGATGTTGAAAGTCTTGCGAATCTCCTCGGGAGACTTGCCCTTGATCATGTTGGCAACGGTCTTGCAACCGACGTCAAGGAGAGCCTTGATGTCCATGTAGTTCGCTGCAAGAATAATCTCAAAGAGCATCTCCTGGTCAACCTGCATGTACTTCTGATCCCACTCATCGATCTCGGTGGTCTTCTTGCGGGACTCGGAGTCATCGTCCTGAGTGGGAGGAGGGTCATTGCGGTGGTGCTCGCACCACTCAATAATCTTCTCGAGAACGGGCTGGCTGACGTTGGGAAGAGGAACAGGCTGTGCGAGGGCAGTCTCAAGACCCAGATCCTCGATCAGGTTCTTGATCAGAATCGATCGCTCAGCAACCGGAATGTCGCATGTGACCTGACCGTTGTCGTTGGTCTTCATGGTAATCTGAGCAGTGTTGCGATCGATGTTGGATGCCATCTTGACTGTGGTGATGGTTGATTTTCTGAGTGGTTTGGTTTGCTTGTGCTTTTATCGAGTGACTGAATAGTGACTGCGGTCAGTGGTGTGCAATAGTTCAACTCGATAGCAGAAGCAGTGGGCATGCGGTGACTCCTGGGTGTATGTAGAGGAAGTAAAGGCGTATGGGAATGACGGGAAAATGTTGCAGGATATAAGTACCTGTGATTCTCGAATTTGGCAGGAGGAAGTGGTTGGAGAGAAGGAGGATGATGGTGAACGAAGCTGGAGGAAAGGGAAACAGCGTTGGTGGTTTGCAGTTCAGCGGCGTGGGGTCGGTAAGTGGGTGGGGTTGCGGTGACGCACAGACCAACTTTAAGTAAAAGTATGGTCCTAGTCAGTGGCTGCCTGCCAGGCAGGCAACAGCGTATAGCCCTATAAGCCGCACTGGGGTTGTAGTGATGAGGAGTGTGCTAGTGGATCGTAGGCAGATATGGCAGTGATGAACAATCAACGAGCTTCCAAAATTGGAAGCCTAGGGAAATGGAGATACGTGGCATGAGGTATGGAGGGCTGGGAGAGTGCGCAGGACAGCTAGCAAACTTCTGGTGAAGGGGCCTGATGTTGCTTATAGCACAACGTACTGACAAGCGAGTTGTGACTTACAGATAGATAGATATGCCTGACTGCTCAATGGTGAACTTTATGATAAAGTGCGCTGCAGTGGGAAATATCGGAGGGGAGGACTACAATCTCTGTGATTAGAGAATGGTTATCTTGGATGTTGTGAAAGGATGAACTACCAGATCGATGTTGTGGTTGTGAAAGATGGCCGGTTTAAGTATCGGGTGACCTTGGGGCGCTCTTGCTTTATGGTGAAGTTGCCGGTCGCGCACGGTCACAGTAGGCACCTAATTCTAGCGTCTAAGGCCACTTGGTCTGCCAACCGGGCTCGACACATTCTGGCAGACTAGGCAAGATGGAGTACCTACTATGTACCTAGGTAGGTACCTCCCTATGTATGTATGAAGGAACAAGATTCCATCAGCTCCTGGCTTGGGCCCTGTCCTTTGGTTTGTTTCACTGGCAAGGCCCTTCACAGATGATGGCGAGCTCCTGTTTGTGCTAAATTTGGATTTTGATGGCTATAGTCATGCAGCCTGCGGTCACCCAGCCACCTCGGGTCAACATGGCCATAGTGGAACCAGTGTTGGAGAAGAGAAACTCTGTATATAAGAAGATAAATAACTTGGACAGTGAGCAATATGAAACAGATGCACATAGTCTCTGGAACAATGATGCATTCAAATGAATGTGCGAATAGCATCCGGGATGTTCCAAGATTAGGACCTCATCTTACAGCAAGTACATGAATACCTAGTATACTGGTCCCTGAAAGGCGTTATGCTTTTTGCTAGTGATAAGTTAAGGATAAAAAATTTGATTTGAGCTAGAAATTCTTGGTTCATAAGGAATATAAAAGCCTTGTGGATGTCTTTGTGTATGTACTGCATCGATATCGCTGCTTTCGGTCATCTGGAATCTTTGGAAGATCCACCTTCTGCAAGCAATAGCACTGGAAGTGTAGACCCCATTGACGCTAAATATGGATACCCACCTTCTGGTGGAGGCTGATCTCTGATAAGTTCCCGGTGCCCTGTGAATTCCACGGGTAAATGGCGAGTGACGGCTTCTTAGCGTCCCAAGCATCCTTGTCGTCATTCTGGGCACAGTCCCACTTGACCTGCCTTCATCAATCAAAAACACATGTGGCCTCGTTTCTAGAGCTCCTGTCGCTTTCGAAAACAATATCGAAGTTAGACGATCGACCTACCTGTCAGTACTTGCATCCTCAAGTGCGGTCAAGTACGGTGGCTACTCTATCTTCCCTTCCTCCCCACCTCGTCCATCTTCGAATATGCCGTATGCAAATAGCTTGCCAACGGTCGATAAGAAAGCCCTTTGAAAGTAAGAGATAAGGCCTCACATATGCTTTAGCTGGAACCTACAGGAAGAGATTGAGCTCAACATGTGGCGCCGCACTTATCTGCTGCTTCTCGCCATTCGGCTGTGGCTAGCACTGTCGCCGAGTTACCTACATCCTGATGAGAACTTTCAAGGACCAGAGGTCATTGCAGGTAAGCAAACTCAACACGCAGTATGCCCCTGGTTATGCGCCATGACAACCTCGGGTGCGCGACTTGGATCCCAGACTTTATTAGTGGCTGAACGGGATCATTCGTGGCACTCTCACCCTGACACATTCTGATCATCAAGGCTTTGACCAGGCGAAATATTTGATTACCCTGTTCGATATACATGGGAGTTCACAAGCGATCTCCCGATACGGAGCGTCTTCCCGCTATGGCCGATATATGGGTTACCGATGCTCCTGCTACGCTGGCTATGGGTAGGCAATGGACAAGATGGAGAAATACCACCGGTAGTGGTGTTTTACACTTTGCGCGCACTCATGTTCATTCTCAGCTTCGTCCTCGAGGACTGGGCGATTCATGAACTTGTCCAATCGCCCCGACAGCGCCGCATCGCTGGCCTCCTGGTGGCATCTTCATACGCGACGTGGAGCTACCAGACACATACCTTTTCGAATGCCATAGAGACCCTGGTTGTGGCTTGGAGTCTGGTATTGATTGAGCGGACCATTGCGGTACCCTTCAGTACAGTACGTCTGAGGAAGACAAGTCATTCTTCGGAACTTGGTTACAGACGGGCTGACATCCGCTAGCAAAACACACCTCTCCTGGCTCCTACCGTTTTGGGATCAATGGTGGTTTTTGGATTCTTCAATAGGATAACCTTCCCAGCGTTCCTACTCATCCCGGGCCTCCGGTTGATCCCCTACTTCTGGAAGAGACCCCTCGCACTCGCAGCAGCGGCATTTTCGGCGATCTTCACGGCTTTCATTGCAATTACTCTAGACACGGTGTTCTATACGTCACATCAAATCTCATGGACGGACCTATTGCACCATCCCGTAATCACGCCCTTGAACAACCTGATGTATAACATCTCTCCGGATAATTTGGCGCAGCATGGCCTGCATCCATGGTACCAGCATTCACTTCTCAACCTCCCGCAGCTGATAGGGCCGGCCGCCGTTCTGCTTCTCACACGACCACTTTCATCGCTGAGACTATATTCAGCGATTTCAGGAATATTCGTTCTCTCGATATTCCAGCATCAAGAGGCTCGTTTTCTCCTACCTACAGTTCCTCTCATCCTTTCGTCCGTGCGTCTACCACGGGGAAGGAAGGCCTTGCGAACCTGGGTTATGTCGTGGGTTCTCTTTAACCTTGTCTTCGGCACGTTGATGGGCGTTTACCATCAAGGAGGCGTAATTCCCGGACAAGTCTTCATGAGCAAACAACCGGACGCAACTAAAGCGATATGGTGGAAGACGTATATGCCGCCAATCTGGCTGCTCAACGGGAAGGCCGGGACATTGGACACACGCGATGTCATGGGCATGCCTGGCGAGGAGCTCTACGCAGAACTCACCAGGATCGCAACGTGCGATACGCCTGCAGATCGCCGCAACCAGGAGTACAAGAAGGAGAAAAGTGGAACGTATCTCGTCGCGCCTACGTCTGCGATATGGTTGGATCCGTACCTGAAAAATAAGGGGTTAGACGGGCTGCGCTTCCGGGAGGTGTGGAGGCATAGAAAGCATTTAAATCTGGACGACTTGGATTTTGCGGAGGATGGCGTTTGGACCACCTTAAAGAGAGTCATTGGACGGAGAGGATTGGCTATCTGGAGGGTTACAAAATCGTGCAAGTAGCGCGGGTATGAGAGAAGCAACGGATGGATGGACACAACAGAGATACCCCTTTTCTTCGATGACCGGACGAGCATACGATATCATAGTCTTGTTGTGAGCTGGAGTTCAAAGGTACGGTCCTGGGGTTGAAAGCCGGTGATTTCCCGCATTCCAAATCTATGACTCTTTAGAGGAACGTTTCCCCGGACGCTTGCTTACTAAGCATCTATTCGCCGTCGGCAGATGGTTCTGCATCTGGAGTCGCCCCACTACCGTGGGCTGAATCCGTTGATCATGGCACCACCATTCGCGAGCGCTCCATCAGAATTTCAAGAGAATAGATGTGCTGGGGACACGCTTGATCTAGCAACATAGCGACAGGTTAACATCCGATACACTTCGAGACGATTTCAGCAGAAGCTAGTCGGCACAATGGGCGGTCTTAACCTCGAGGCGTTCAAGGTATATGCTTCTTCCTTCACCCTCACCACCGGCTCTGCCGAGTACTAAGACTCTTGCACAACCAGTTCGCTACGTACGTCTTCTTTCCCATCGCCTTCATGAGTTACTTCGGCACGAACCTCGACAACCGCTTTGCGGTTCCGGACTTTTGGCCTAAGCCCGAAGAAGCAAACTCGATACCCACGGAACGCGATGAGATCAAGGCCGAGCTGGAGCGGTTGAGAGCTCGGAGGTTGTATTTGAGGAACAAGAGACTGGCGGAGCAGCCGGCCGCGGCCCAGGAGCAGGAATCCTAGGCGCAGCCGCAACAGGAGCAGGAGAGGTCCGGACTGTGGTATGGGGACAGGCATTACGACATGGACTGCGCTACGTCTCAATGCAACAACTCCTCTCAGTGTACGAGTATAAGGAAATGGCAAGGCAAAGATACGAAGGGCTTGTTGGCAGGCGAAGCAGGGACACACTTGGCCGACTTCGCCGACACCGAAACGTCGATGAGAATGCATTGGTTATTGTTAAACAGACATCCGCAACCGCATTTACGAATCCGTGTTGTCCTCAAATGCTGCCCAGTCCTCCTCAGGGACGCTTTCGCCTTTGGTTGCATTCGAGTAAATGGCCTGCACCTCCGGGCACTCCACTAGCGCCTCCACTAATTCCGACAACTTCTTGACATCTCCAATCGAATCGACCATCGACTTCGTATCCTCGTTCGGCGACCAGATAATTTCCGAGCTCAGAATGTTCAGCTCAAACTTCTTCGCAACGCCCTGCGCGATCTGAACGGTCTGCGTCGGCTGGGACCAAATGACCATGTTCCCCTCATCATCAGCCTCTAGATCCTCTGCGCCGAGCTCGATAGCCTCGTCCATGATTTCGTCCAAGCCGATCTTGTCGTGCCGCTCAAATACAACTCTTCCCAGCCGGCTGAAGAAGAATTCGGTCGCGGCTGTCCGGCCTTTGTGTTTCCGTATGATAAGACCAACGTCTTGCAGTGCACGCAGCTTGTTGTCGGTTTCAACATCGAGTATGAATGCGTTGGAGCCCATCATGAATTCGAACTTCATGGATTCGAGGGTAGCGCCGGACAGGGAGCGACCTTGACCTCGTGCAATTGCCTGTTCGATGACATGCTTAGGCGTGCTAGCCTTCTTGGCTAATGTGATCGCATGGGCGAGGGAGGAGTTCATGTTCGGGTCGGCACCGTATACTGTTTGTCGCGCGTGTGTGAGCTTGTTGGTCTCGACTACTTAGTACCTAGGTAGTTGGGGGCCACTGACATTTTGAGTATAGACTAATAGCCTGCACGTGTAATGTACGTTCGGCGGTAATCTTTGCATCCTTCCTGCCCTTTGTGTGCTTCACTTTGGACCATTTATTATGTCCAGCTTGCGGTATTGCGGTTTGTGAGAATGCGCGTCGGCATTGCGAACATATCGAGGAGCGGGTAGGCCGGAGGAGGAACCTCATGTCTCTCAAGGTCGACGCCATCAGTGGGCAAAAATCACCAGTAAACGAATGTATATACCTGGGTAACTCGGGACTGTTCCGGACTGCAGCGCTTCCGACGACCACTAGTCCAAATGACATGCGCCAAACGTGGTGACGATCCAAAGCTTCGAGGGGATGGTGAACAATGAGTTTTGGCCCGCGCCAGTGGGACCTGCCGCTGCAAGCCGATCAGGTCAAGCGAGCACGCTAAGACAGGGGCTTGCCGGTGTGACATCGAGGGGCGTCCGGGGGTGGGATGCTGCCAGCTGGAACAATTGAATGTACATCCACCAACACCCTTCCCACTACACTCGAGGGCGCACGCACGCACCATCGTCACTTCAACACATCCGAGACGCCCAATAAATACTCTATCATGTCCTCAGAGCCTGCGTCAGAAGTCCACAACAAAGCCAGTCCCGACAATGCCCCTCGCCCCTCATTGACAGCGACCTCGACTCCAGAGCTCGAGCTATCCAAGCTCCAGTCCCTACCAGCTGAGCAGCAAGACCTGTTCCTGCTGACCTTCGTCTCGACCATAACAAAACATGTACTATCTCTTTCGGCCGATGACTGTACTGCACAGCAGTTCTACCTCAAAAAGGAGATATTCCAAATCATAAATCTCACGACACCGGCTCCCACACGTGTCATACGGAATAGCCTTGGGAAGTGTATTGCCCACATATTCCAGAACGGAGACCGCAAATTACTCGTCGAGACCATCAACGACCTCATAGCCATAATAACAAGAAGCGCAAAATCGAAGGATGAGAATGAGACCCGCGCCAAACATGCGGCGGTGTCCTGCCTTGGCGACGTCTTCGCGGCGGCCGGCGACAGCGCCATAGGCCACCACCAATTAGCCTGCATGACGTTATTGAAATTCTTGAAGGGGTCGACGAATCATGCAGGCCTTCGCGCGGCGTGCTTTACGGCGCTGGGGAGGATTGCGAAGATGGTGGCTGGCATGATGGACGAGTCCATCACGAGAGACATCTGGAAGCAGGGGCGCAATCACGCGTCGACGGACAAGGGCGCACTGGTGGTTGGGTCGGCATGTCGATGCCTCCGCTCACTAATGAGGCATACCAACTACTTCAAGAACCCGAACGACTTTGATAAGGTTCAGACGGCTATGTTCAAGGCTTTCGAGTACACTTCTTCGCATGCGCGGCGAGCAGCGGCTGAGTGTCTGGCTGAAGCCTTCCTCAGGGGTTACACAGAGTCAACGACCGGGGAGACACCCCAGAGCCTTATCACCAAGAAGCCCAAGTCGAAGGCCGCGAAACGTCACTCGATGGGTCCTGGGGCGTTGCAGGATGAAGATGATATACCGTCAAGACCTGGAAGCCCGGCTTTTACAAAGAAAACGCCCGAACTCGCTTTGTCGCTCACAGATATCTTGAAGGTGCTATCTAACCATTACGGTCGTATGGCCACGTCCAACAGGGCCAGGGCCGCGATTGGCATCTGTTACGCAACACTGCTGCAACGGCTTGGGGAGAAAACCATCGAGTCGAACTACCTCAGGATTGTCGAAAATCTGACTTTGGACTTGCTTGGCAATCCCAATATCACGAACAATCGTTACCGCCTCCTGATATCCCGTCGCATCGTCGACACCTTACTGCAGGACGTTATCGGCAGCAAGATACTTGGCGAGACAGGGCAACTTCATGCAGCCAAGGTTTTGATCAATGACATCCTGAAGAACTACCCGCAAGCCTTGAAAGAGCGCCCGGAGCCGACGAAGAACATGTTGATCGCTACGATGGGAGCGCTAGGCTCTTTAATAGTTACGCTCGGTTCTGCAGCAAATGCCTTCGCAGAGGCTGCTAGGGATGGATTGTTGCAAGTACTTCAGCATCCAAGCTACACTGTCCAGGTTTACACTTCCGCCTGTCTCAAGACCTTTGTCCTTGCATGTCCACAACAGTTGCTGCCCTGCCTATCGGTTTGCATGAACAGTCTGAGCCGGGAGCTCAGCGTACTCGGAACAGGTCGCAACTCGCAGCGCAAATGTACTGGTTTTTCTCATGGCCTAGCCGCCACGCTGAGCGCAAGTCCGGCTCGACCGCTGTATGGTTCCGTGGATATTAATAGTCGAGTTCTCACCATGGCGACAAACTTGCTCAAAACCAGTGGGAAACAAGAACTGCGCGTCGCCAGCACGCAGATTCAAGTTGCTTGGACTTTGATCGGAGGCCTCATGTCCCTGGGACCCAACTTCGTCAAGATTCATCTGTCTCAGCTGTTGCTTCTCTGGAAGAATGCTCTTCCGAAGCCTCTCGCGAAGGACAACACAGCGGCAAGGAAGTACTTGGAGGCGTCGTTCCTTGCGCACGTTCGAGAATGCGCACTTGGATCTATACTGGCTTTTCTAGAGTTCAACAGTCGCCTCTTGACTGTTGATGTGTCGAAGAGGATTGCGACCATGTTGCAAAGCACAACAGCCTTCCTGAAGACCTTGCCTAAGAAAAAGACATCCGATGATATATCGGAAAGGCTCGCGCCTGCACTGCAGCTTCAGGATATCGAGATGATGGTCCAGCGCCGTGTCATGCAATGCTATATCAAGCTTGTGAACACAAGTCCAGCTGGCGGCAGTGAGGCGTTACTGCAATCGAACCTGCTCACGCTGGCGATATCACTATTTGCGGATCCAGAGAACTACTCGCCCAGCTCTCTGAGTGCGTCCATTGCGAGCTCTGCTGGCACATTCGAGACAATCTGGGATGTCGCTGACAACTCTGGATACGGTGTTACAGGACTTGTGTCTGGCTTTAGAGTCAAATCGCTACCTGGGCAGCACGATAGTTCCGTGGAGCCGTCCCTGACAGAGGAAAGCAGCCCGGAGGACGTGATGGGGAATTTGCTGTTGTCACCTGTTTGTGGAGCGCTGGAGCATGATGCATCGACGCTCTACGTCGGCGGGAAGAATGCATTTGACTGCCTATCGGATCCGCCAGCAACCGAGGTCGTGAACATGGGCATCCAGTTGTTCGCATTCGCATTCCCACTCACGCCAGCCAAAGTGCAAGAGAGTATACTGGAGCAGATCGCAACGTTCATGGCAGCTGGCTCTGGCGATCGCGACGCCGCGCGGAAAGCAGCCATCAACGTCAATGTGGCGACTGCGTTCCTGTCAACGCTGAAGGTTGCAGTCAAGGAGACGCAGTCGCCTTCAGGAGACGTTACAAATATCCAGGTCGAGAAGCTTCTGCAGGACATGATCAGGGTCTTCGTGCTCGATCCGGACCAGTATGTCCGCAGCCTGGGCTATGCAGCAATAGCTCGTCTTTGCAACGCCTGTGGCAATGCTTTCACGAATTCCGAGATCAAATTCCTCGTCGACACAATCGTCGTCAACAGAGAGCCTAGTGCAAGGGCGGGCTGTGCTATGGCGTTGGGTTGCATCCAGGCCAAGGTAGGCGGAATGGCCGCTGGCTATCACCTTAAGACCATCTTGGGAATTCTTATGTCACTTTGTAACGATCCGCATCCAACAGTGCACCTCTGGGCTTTGGAAGCGCTCGCGCGGGCCGCTGATGCAGCGGGCCTGGGTTTCTCCCCGTACGTTTCGAGCTCGCTTGGAATGCTTGCCCAGCTCTATGCATCCGACACACACCATCCTGAGGTGGTTTCGGCTATTTCCATGAACTTGGAGATGGAACTATCTACTACGGCAGCTATCACACGATGCGTGGACTCTCTCATCAACGTACTCGGGCCGGATCTACAAGATATTACCAAGTCGAGAGAGCTCATATTGACACTCGTGGGGTTCCTGCAGGAAGAAGACGATACACAGGTGCAACAAGCAGCTCTGGGATGCCTCGAGCATTTATCCTTGTATGCGCCAGGCTATATGCACTTCACAGACTATGTGAAACTACTCCAAAGATACCTGAAATCCAGCCAGTCAACGCTTCGAGACGTCGCGATTGATGGCCTCTATAATATCATGAAAAGAAATCCCTACGACGTCATACAAGCTGCTGATCCCGGCTTAGAGGAGCATTTGTGGCTTGCCCTCGACTCCAACCCGAATCACGACGGGATACGTAATATCATCCAGAACTGGATGCGTCAGACGTTCCTCACTGATACAGCTCAATGGCTCCAGAGGTTCCAGGGCGTATTGAAGATGACGAGGCCCAAGGCTGCTGCTGATATTCCTGTTGTAACGAAGAGAACTAAGGCAGTGGTGGATATACAGGACGAGGAAGTGGCCGGCTTTGCCGCCGCGGGAGGTGTCACCAAAGATGACAAGGAAGGCAGTTCCGGCTCTGACGTGGAACCCTTGAGGTGGCAAGCGATCGCTTTTGCTATGGCTCTTTTGAACGATACCTTCCTCCTTATCAACAGGGATGTCATGACGAATGGCGAGTCGGCAGCTCAGCTGGCGTTGCAGACTAGGATCGCAGATGTCGTTCGCATGGCGTTCTCTGCCTCCACCTCTGGCGTTCTGGAGCAAAGGATCTGGGGACTCAAGATTATCGGTGCCGTTCTGAAGATGTTTGGCAAGACCCCAGATCCTGACTTTGACGAGGCGATGCTCCTGGAGCAGTATCAGGCGCAGATCAGCTCTGCTCTAACACCTGCGTTCGCTGCTGACTCCTCTCCCGAATTGGCCTCGGAAGCTGTCAATGTTTGTGCAGCATTCATTGCCACTGGCATTGTAACAGACGTGGATCGCATGGGCAGGATCCTCAAGACTCTTGTGAGCGCCCTCGAGAACTTCGCCACCGACAAGGACAACGCTGGCATTGGAGACCTTAAGGGTCTAAGTTCCAATGCTCAAGTCATGGTCAAGATGGCCGTCTTCTCTGCTTGGGCTGAGTTGCAAGTCGCAAGCACCGACCAGGCTTACCTACTGGACGTTTTGAAGCCACATATTGGCATGTTGACTCCACTCTGGCTCGAGTCGCTCAGGGAATTCGCTCGACTACGGTTCGAGCCAGACATATCCATGACATTGGGGCCTCCATCACTGTCTGGTAGCTTGGATACCATTTACGCCGCGCTCAACCGGGAGACCCTCCTCAAGTTCTATCAGGACTCTTGGCTGAAGCTTGTAGATGCCATCGCGAGCTTGATTGGACAGGACAGCGATTTCGTTTTCGATGCTTTAGATGGCAAGACAACGGTGGATGGCGCAACGAACGGCCATACAAGAGGCTCTGACATTAACTATCGCGATGAGCCGTTGGCATTCTTCTTTGTCCTTTTCGGCATCGCATTTGAGGCACTTGCTGCCAAGCCTGGACAGGCAGACTCCCTTGCCAGCCAGGAGCAGACGCTCGAAATTCTTCAGGCCCTTAAGAAGATCCTGCATCCGAGCGTGTCCGGCCAGGCCATCTATAGGGACGCAATCTTCACGGAGACTATGGATCTCCTGGACCGCCTCGTCCTTACAGAAGGGCTGGATGTGCAAGGTGTCATTGTTGAGATTGCTCGAGCGCTCTGCGTTGCCCATCCTGCTGCTAGGAAGTCAGCCGAACCGGACAATGGCGAGCTCTCGGAGGACATTGAGCAACTATTCGAGCTTACCCGGATCATTGTCCTGGTACTCGCAGGACTATTGCCTAATCTTACTGAAGCTAACCAGCCTGTCCGCCACGTCCTGACAGAAGAGGCTGTGCTTCTCGTCCGGACTTCTTTAAACGCCCTCGTAGACGCCGCAGAAGTCTTCCCGGCAGTCATCAAAACAGACCTCCACGCTTGCATCATCCATATTTTGGCTACAATTCTCGCCACGCCGTCATGTCAAGAGATTGTTGTACCGCAGTCGTTACCCACGCTAAAGCGCTTCATCGCGACCATGGCCGGTCCTAGAGAAGAAAATAGCGGGCCAACAGATGTGCAACTGCAAGGCTGCTTGCGACGGTTCCTGTCGATCTACCTCCACGCCCAGAAGCGGCTGAATGCCGCCACCGATTTACTCGGTGTGAAAAATTCCCTCCTGGCTATCACGATACTGTTCACGGGCGGGCAAAACCATCTCTCGGCCAATGACCCCATTGTCGTCAAGTTCCTGGAGGAGCTGGTGGATTGCCTTACGGATCGCATGGTAAGCCTTTGCAATCTAATTGAAACTCCATCTCCCTCCCCCGTGCGCCTGTACTAATGAAGCATTTGTAGACCGCCAGAATAGCAGCCAACTGTGTCCGCTCGCTCCTCCTGCAACCAAAACCCACCGTGGCAGACGAGACGATCGCTCGGTTCCTTCTGCCCAGGCTGATCTCCTTTGTCACCAACACTGACCGGGAGGATCCGGAACTCGCACGCTCACTCATCGCACACACTCTGTCTCAGTATGTAGGCGTGCTATCAAAGGACCACAAAGCCATCGCCATGTCCCTGGTCGTACCCACCTTACTCTCCCGCGCGGCCAGCGAAGGCGGCGAGGGGGATATTTACAGGGAGACCAGCGCGCGGCTGCTAGAGCTGGCGAGCGTGGACCAGGTCAGCTTCAGGGGTGTCGTGGCGGGCATGAGTGAGGGCCAAAAGGCCTTCGTGGAGGAGGTCATCAAGAGCGGACGACAGAGCCAGGAGGTCAAGGACTCGAACGTGGAGAGCGGGCAGCCGACCATCGCGCTGAAGATGAACTTTGGTGGCTGAGCGGGGCGTGAGGTGAGGCCTTGTGCTTGATAGCTTCTTGTTGGAGGGTTATGTGCATACGATACGATAGATACCATTACTGCGATATATATATGTAGGACCTACTTGGGACGAGAAGAAAAGGGGCCTGACAGATCTTCTGTGCGGCTTTCCTTGATTTCGTGTACCAACTTTGATGTCTTTGCTCTAATAAATTATCTAACGCATCGCAATTCTGATAGTCTTTAGTCCCCCTTCTACCCCAGATTTACAGCCAGCCCTCCTTCGGTTCGGTGCATCGTGGCCTGTCTCCATGTGACGCGAGAGCACTGGAAGTAGGAGAGAAGACGAGGAGAGAGCCGAGCAGCAAGTGTTCCAAGTGAAAGGAGTACGCCGTGGGAAGATGAGATTGGGTACCCGGCCGTCATGCAAGAGAATGGCTGAGGGAATGGGACGGACAGTCAAACATTGCGGAGAACGCCAACAAGCCAAGAGTATATCTAGACAGATTGGTGGTATCACAGAGGTAAATGATAGATTACTCGTGGGCATCATCAACCATGAGGTGAATAACCCGTGAGGAATTGTTGACCGAGATTCGGCGGCCATCCTTCCTGGTCATGCAAACGCGTTGACGGAGCATCTCCAATCGTGTGGTAAAAATCTCCAAAGGGCTATGCTATGTAGAGCAAACTGGAATATCATTTTGTTCAACCAAACGCTATGCTATATGTAGTATTATGTCGAGACCTGCTCTGGCAGTGCTGGCAGGGGCTTCCGCGAAGCGGCCGACACGTCCGGCCCCAACAGTGGTGGCCGTGTCGATAATGCTTCGCTAGACTGCTGCGTCTTATCCTCATCAATTATTTGTTGTCCACCCTCCTCATCATCGGCCATGGTCTCTATTGAGTCCGGCACGCCTGTTGGCGCGTCATCTGATGACGAGACCACCTCCTCGGAAATCTCAGGAGCACTGCTGCTGTCCTCCTGCCCTAGTTTCTGTATGCCAGGGATGCCCTCTGGTCCTGGCTTGTGAGCGCGTATCGTTGGCGTCTGAAGGCGCGGCGGTGTAGGCATAGGCGAGCCCAGGTCCGTGTCATTATCGTGGCTGTCAAACCCCTCTGAAGTCGGTGTCATTGGGAGGACCTTCTCTGTGTAAGACATGTTCTTTATATGTCCATGTCGAATTCGCGATGTGGCTTGCGCACCTCCTGGGTGCAGCGTGCTGCCGTTGCGGACAGGCGTACTCACTCGAGCAGCTGTACGGGGTGAGCCAGGCGACCACCGTGGGGACGCAAGGTACGAGTTTATGAACTGTGATGTGGAAGCTACCGGCCATTGGTCGCCAACAATGCCGGTATTTCCCAGTACCCCACGTGAGAAGACCACAAGTACGAGGCAGCACAACAGCATCACGGCCTGGAAGATGGCCATATGTTTCTGAAACCGCACCTCATCCCTGAGGGCAAGGATGTCACGTTGTGACTGCTCGCGTTGTGTCTCGAGGGCGATGACCGTCGACTGCCAGATCTGGTCGTAGTCCTGACGGACTCTCTGCAGCTCCGAGAAGACAGTATTGTTGAGGTTGCTGAGGAAGGTGTCCACTCGGGATATCTGCCTGCGTTCCATCTTCTTGAGGGCTTCTTGGAGAAACCTGGACTGCTCCTCAATATATTGCAGCGACATGGTGGTGTTAGATTCGAGGAATTGGAGACGCTTCGAGACACTTTTGAAGAATGACTCTTGAATCGTAGGCGAGGAAGACGCCGATGAGGTTGTGCTAGTGGCATTTCTGCTCTGGTTGGCCTTGGGTGGTTGGCCCGGGGAATGTGGAGAGGTGGCTGCTCTTGACGAAGGCGAGTTGGTGACCTTTGACACTGAGGATGATTGGGGCGGTGTCACGGACGATCTGGGTCCCACTGGTTCGATGGACTCCTGTTTGGATTTGGTTGTGTTTGCGATTGTATCGTTTCCGCTGGAGACTGGTACCGTCGAGGTGGATGATATAGACGAATTCTTTGGCGCGTCGGCTGATGCTGACAACGTGTTCGCCGAAGATACCTGGGAAGTCGTAGAAGAAGCCGTTGGTTCTCCTGCGGCCACACTTCGTACTGCTTCTTCTTGGGTGCTTGGCGCAGGGTCGACAGGCGGCGGGCTTCCACCTAGTCCATATACTGGCGGCGATACCTGAACGGTCTCTGTTGTTGTGGGTGTGCCGATTCCACAAGTCTCATAAGAAAGACTAGCGAATATTGAGGGATGCCACGGAGACAGCCCAATCTCGGGGCTGGCTACCTTCTCTGCAATAGGGGTCGGCTGCTCCGCGATGTGTGTAGCTTCTGGCGCTGACGGAGGTGCTTCCTCGTGTACGAGCTCTTGTTCCGGCACCGCCTCGGGCCCGGTTATCGTCTCGGCTGGTTCGTCTTCTTCAGCGCCTGCTTCAGCCTCTTTCCAGGAATCCAGCATCCGAGTCCCGTGAACACGGAGTAGGGAGACAGGGCAGTAATACTCGTTGCCATAATGTGAGAGGAATTCGATCCGTATGTATTTGGCCCATATCATGGGATTCTCAATGAGAAACGACTGAAGGTCTCGCGAGTTGCGCGCCTGGAAAGTACCAATATCTTTCCACTTGTCGATCTTTACGGGATACTTGTCGCTCACGCTCACACGGAAAGTGCGGATCATACTCGAAAAAAATTCGAAGTTGGCCAGCACGACAGTATCAACCAGGATATCATCGCTCAGCTCGACAATGACAAACCTGTTCTCCTGTTTGCACTCAAACAGCATGTATGAGTCCTTGTTTTCAACCAGAATCGCTTTCGCGTTTTGCGCGCCAGGACTGGTTTTGAGAACAGTGGCACCTCCATCAAAGGACGAGTAGGAGAATCTCTCCTTACAAGTCTTGCCAGCATCTTTGGGCCGGCGATAATGAGCCACACCGTCATCGTACGGCGCCGGCTCCTGTACCTCTGCCTTGGCTGCATTACTGGACGCGGGAGTACTTCGAGCTCGGGCCGGAGCAGTCATCTCTGAGATCTTGTCGGACAAGACATCGAAGTCTAGTGCGATCTCGCCATCATCACCCCAGGTTTCCAGGTGCGCAGCAGGATCGGCTTCTCTGCTCACATGGTGCTTCTTTTCCTTGTGATCGGCAGGATCCTGGCCTGACTTTCTCAACATCCTCGCCTTCCACTCCTCGAAAGACATAAATGAGCTTGTGGCCAGATCTTCGGCGTCGTCATCCTCTTGCTTGGCCCATCCCTCTTCGCCAGGCCCGTCTTCGTTGTTCTCCGTTGCATTCTTCCTATCCGGGGTTTTTGACTGAGTGCTGCTCTCAGATGTAACCGTCTCTTTGGTCGAGCGGCTTGTGGTAGTTGCAGTCTCGAGAACCGTGTCCAGCGTACTCGTACTCGTAGTCGTAGTCGTGGCAGCGTTAGTGGTATTTGTGTTTGTGATGGAGTTTGCGGCGGACCAAGAAGTTCGAAGACACTGCTGCGGTAGTGTGTGGGTGATGTAGTTGATGGTCCTTGATTGGCAGACCTCAGTAGATGCCACCGCAGATGTATCTTGGGCCGAGCCATGGTTGGCAGAAAGCACGACGAGGGTCCAGAGCCAGAGAATCGAGGGGCTAATTAGAGGTCGCATTGTGCCTATCGCCAATCCATTATCATGACAATGTTATGGGCTTCTTGTTGGGATTCCTCCTGGAAATCCTTTTCCACTTGGATGTTGGACGATTTCCTGAATCAGTCGTTTTCGATTATAGCAGACAGCGTCGATTTGCTGGCAATTGACACTCAAAGCCTCCAGCTGCTTGAAGAGAGCTTTTAAAGATGAATGGAACCTCGAGATTAAAAGGCAACTGTAGGTATGTGTAACCGAAGGCGAGTCCAAGCGTCGTCATTGTTCACTTGATTGATGTCAGCAGCCGCTTGAAGCTGAGCCCTGCACCGCACTTGCGCCTCGAGCCCAGAGCCCTGACCCGAGTCCCTCCAAGGGCTAGTGTACCTAGGCTAGGTAGGCTAGGGCAGCACTGGTAGCTGATCCCTAATCAGGGCCGTCAGGGACCCATGGATGTCCCAACTGCCGCCATTTTAAGCTCAGCGCAGGCCTGACAGGTCAGACAGGCCAGCTTGAGCGCCACGTGCGGGCCGGGCATGCTGGTCATGCTGGTCATGCTGGTCCCTCAATTCCAAATCTGCCGAACCGGAGGTCCAGCGGCATCTGCATTTAGCATTGAGCATTTAATCTGGGTGCATTGACCTTGACGAACTGTCCTGACAACTGTCCTGACAATCTCGACTCCGTCTCGCACTCCTCTCCATATATATGGCTTGACAATACGCCCTCCTGATATCCACCGCCCGCCATGTCATCACAGAGGCTGACCTTCCTGTACCCGCACCTGTTCCGGTCGGCGCGACAGGGCAAACGTGTGGCCATCAGCCGTTGCCGGAGACGACATGCGCCCGCTTCTGCCCACCCCGCCCAGCATGGCCAACAGTCCGCCGCACCCTTCGTTACCTCGAACGCATCCAACAAGGGCACCTTTGCGCCTCGCGTAGGCAAGGCTATCGAGCCCAAGCCGCTGGGAGATGTACAAGGTGCTCCCGCGCTGGAGTCGCACATGACCGGCGCCCCCCAGGAGGGCCCCACCGACAAGGCACCGGAGGATGGTCAGGCCAAGGGGAGCACAAGAGCACACAGGAGAAAGCCGATCAAGGCAGGCAGTGCCAATAAGGCCTCGAGCACCCAGGGAGAGTCATCCTCGGGAGAGGCGAAAGAAGGAGATGGATCAGACCTCGCGACAGCGACAGATCAGGGGAACAACAGCACGGGGCCGGAAGCGCAACGTGGCCCCGGCCCCATGGAAACCGTCCTTCACATGCCACCGCCCGAGGGGATATGGACAGCGAAGCCCGAGGAGAAGCCACCACACCTGACCCCACCACCATACGTGCACCACTTCGACAGCTACAGCCTTGTCAAACAGCTCGAGGGGGGCGGCTTCACACAAGCGCAGGCCATCACGACCATGAAGGCGGTGCGCGCGTTGCTGGCGCAGAACCTGGACGTCGCGCAGGGGGGTCTGGTCAGCAAGAGCGACGTCGAGAACGAGACATACCTGTTCCAGGCGGCGTGCGCCGAGCTGTCGACCGAGGTGATGAACAGCCGGCGGGTCGCGGACGAGGGCCTGAGGCAGCAGAGGACCATGCTGCAGCACGAGGTGGACAACACGTCGCAGGCCCTCAACCAGGAGCTGTTGACGCTGAAGGATGATGTCAAGGGCATGTTCAACGACCGCAAGATGGCGGTCAGGGAGGAGCAGAAGGCCGCCGAGAGTGCAGTAAGTTCCCCTTCCTCTGCTCGGTTCTACGAGGTCCTACCCGGGATTGTTGATCAAAGGCCCCCGAGTCGACAACGCTAACCTGCCCGACAGGTTCAACAAATCGCCTATAAGATCAGCGTCACGCTGAACAGCGACTCCAAGTCTGAGATCGAGGGCGTGCGCTGGGTCCTCGCTCGCCGCGCCGTCATCGGCTTGATCTTCATGGTGATCGTGTCCCTGATCGTGCTGCGGTGCAGCAGTCTCGCTTCGCAGGAGCAGAAGAAGGAGGAGCATAGGGAGAAGGAGGAGGCCGAGGCACTCAAGAGGAGTGACGGCAGCAGGGACGTTGCGCAGTCGCCGGACGCGGCGGAGATCCTGGCGGCAAATTAGACAGCATAGACAGCATAAGATACCCCGGTCTAGAAATAGAGCGTAGATGATAGAGCTTGCTTCTTCCGCCATCTCGTGAGTTCTCGGTCTTGAAGCCCCGGGCCTGTGTATACCGT
Source organism: Cytospora leucostoma (assembly GCA_003795295.1). Classification (NCBI taxonomy): domain Eukaryota; kingdom Fungi; phylum Ascomycota; class Sordariomycetes; order Diaporthales; family Cytosporaceae; genus Cytospora; species Cytospora leucostoma. Next base: position 24,556 of record LKEB01000014.1, on the reverse strand, counting down.
GTGATAGATCGGTTCGGCCTTTCCATGCCTTGGCTCCGATACGTGCTCGGCCCTTGTTCTACACCATCTGCTATCAAGTGTGGCCCATTTGATACTCCCAATACTAAGTCCAGGCTGTAGATCAGTAGTGAATTTACAGTTGGTCTCACGTCTATATAATGTACAGTAATATGAGAGCGGTCCTAGAATCCCACAACCTTCCTGACACGCTTCATCGTAATCTCAGCGTTCGCCCTCGCCGTCTCGGCGCCCTGGGCCTCGATATCATCCAAGCGCCTCCCACCATCCCCACCAAGCAACTCCAGATATCTCTCCCTGATGTCCCCCATAGAGCTCACCACAGCATCAGCCGTCCTCTCCTTCAGGGCCTTCAGCGGGTGCTGAACGCCCGCAAAGCCGTCGGCCGTCTCCGCGGGCGTCCTGGCCTCGCCGGAGAGGATCGACAGGATCTCGAGCAGGTTCGACACGCCGGGCCTCCTCTCCGGCTCGTACGTCACGCGGTCGGACTCCATGTCCGTCAGCGAGCGCATGATCTTCTTCCTCATGACGTCCGGCTCATCGGTGATGAGGATGCGCGAGGCCGGGTTCGCGTCCGACTTGGACATCTTCTTGGTCGGCTCGGTGAGGGACATGACCCTGCGCGCGGGGCTGAGTATGGTCTCCGGCGGGGTGAGCACGGCGCCGCCGTAGGCGTTGTTGAAGACGTTGGCGCACTCCCGCGCGAACTCGAGGTGCTGCCTCTGGTCCTCGCCCACGGGGACGTGCGTGGCGCGGTGGACGAGGATGTCGGCGGCCTGCAGGACCGGGTACGAGAAGAGGCCCAGCTTGAGGGCCGACTTGGCGCTGTCGTCCAGGGCGCTCGCGTCGCTCGAGAGGGAGAGCTTGCTCTTCCACTGCGTCATCCGGTTCAGGTACCCCATCGACGCCGTGCAGCTCAGTATCCACATGAGCTCCGAGTGCGCGGGGCACGAGGACTGGTACGAGATGATGCTCCTCTCGGGGTCCAGGCCCACCGCCAGCAGCGCCGCGAGCATCTCCCTCCTCCACCGGCGCAGCTCGGCGGCCTTCTGCGGGATGGTGATGGCGTGCAGGTCGACCACGGAGTAGAGCAGCTTGGTGTCGGGTGCCGCCTCATTCTGTAGGCGGACCCATTCCGAGAGCGCACCGAGGTAATTGCCCAAGTGCGGGATACCGGTGGGCTGGATACCGGAGAAGATTATCTTGGGACTTGTGGTGCCATTGCTGGCGGATGTTGTTGTTGTGGTGGTGGTGGTGGCGGCGCGGCGCTGTTCTGCTGATGAGTGTGAGGCAGATATGTGAGGCAGGACTGGGGCTCGCCAGGGTTTGGCTGGTCCACCAAGGCCATGGGACCTCCTTAATATCCGTCTGCAAAGCATTTAATGGTGTGAAAAGGCTCATCCGGGTTGTGGACAATTTGGGATGTTCAGGCTGGCGGAATGCTGCTTTTCTTAAGTTCGCGATTCCGGCATGTTGAAATTTGAGCTCGGCTCACAAGTATGAGCGGAGTTGAAACGACAGCCCTGAAATGTAAGAGCATCTATCACAATGCGATGAAGAGTACCACGTTTAGGACTCATATCAGCATGAATGGAAAAGTCACTTTGTGATCAGTCCCGGGCCTTAAGAGGTAAGATACGGTCGGCATATCGCCTTGTGCAGGTCAAGTTCGTAGGCCAACTTTATTTATACGAGGCGTCTAGTATTTCTGTACAAGAGTATGATACAGCATTTTCGCATTTACAGTGTAACTACCGGCCTCCAGCCAACTTATATCTCTCAGTCGTGAGAATCTCATCAACCTTCTCCACCGTCGCGAACTCCTTGTCCTGTCCAAGAAGCTTGAACTTCTTGTCGATCAAGGGCTTGGCCTGCTCGTAAGCCTCATCCATCTGCTTCGCGACATCTATTACAGCAAGTTAGCACGCATTCTAACATCGTAGAGGTTTCGGACAGATGAACTTACCAAGGCTGCTGAACTCCCACACATTGGCCTTCATACCCACACCCGCCTGCTGATGTTTCTGCAGGAAAGCCAGCCAGATCTGTACCGTCTCGGGGTGTCCGTCGCGGATCTGAATCAACCGCCTCCTCGTGATTCTCTCGAAATTCTCCTGCGACTTCTTGAAGATGAAACTGGCCTTGGGCACTGTCCATCGCTCGATGATCTTTGGCAGCGGAGTGGGACCGTAGGCGGGCAGGCCAAGATAATAGGCCGCGCGGAGGGCGAAGTCGCAGAACGACTCGAGCGGCCGAACGCTGTAGGATCGCAGCTGCAGGTCGCACGAGGGGACGCCGTATTGCGCTTGCCGGCGGAGAGGCTGTAGGTACAGGGCTTGTACGTTACGTGGCAGGCGAGAGGGCTCGGCCGGGATATCGTCCTCTTCCCTCGTCTCGACCAGCTGGGCAGCGCCCTCTTCTGTGCGCTGTTCAAGCTCGGACTCTACGGCGGAGCTTAGGGAGTCCTCCTTGACCTTTGCCAGCTCCTCCTGCAGGGCTGCAGCAATGCTATCCAACCGTTCCTCGGCCTTCTGAGCTGGCGTCTCCTCGAGCCCAGTCTTGGCAACGTCCTCATTGACGATCTCCTGGGCCTCGGTCGCTGTGTAAGGCTCGGCCTGGGCAACCTCTGCCTCACCTACGTCGCTCTCCTCGGTTTCGCGCACCTCCTCCGCAGCCTTGACTGCTTCAGACTCGGGTGCGGCAGCCTCCTCGGACGCAAACTTGGCCTGAGCCGCCTCCGCCTCAAATGCTTCCCTCAGCTCGTTAAGCCCCCTCAGCTCCTGCGCCAAGGCCTCCACCTCTTGCATATTGACCCCCTCGAAAGCATCGTCATGCTTCGGGACAGCAGCACCCTGCGCGTCTGCAACATTAGCCTCTGCGGTCCCGGCAGCAATTCCAGCTGCAAAGTCTGCGACGTTCTTCGCATCGGTCAGGGCCTCGACAGCCTCAGCAACTTCGGAAGGGTCGACCCCGTCGTGGGCGTCGATCTGCCGCGCCAAGACCTCCTCGATCCCGGCCTGCACGTCGGCGCTTACCGCCCTGAACTGTTGGAAGGCGGACTTCAGAAACTCTTCGTCCAGCCTTGGCCTCGGAATCGAAGCAACATCCGGGATCTTGAAGTTGGTGATGACGTCCCCGGGGATGTCACCCTCATCTACTGCCTGGTGGATCTTTATCTCGCCTTGGGCAGCTTTTTCGCGCTGTGGTGGTTCAAGATGGGTGTCGGCGTTGATATCTTGAGCCTCTCCTGCCTTCTTGGGGGTGGTGTTTTCGGATGTATGGGCCTTTGCTGGCTCCTCGGTCGTTTGCTCGGGTTTCGCAGGCTTCTCGGGTGGTCTGGAGGATGGTCAGCCATGTTCCTTCTATGTCAGCTCGAGGCTCAGAGGCATTGGCGCACGTGGAGGAGTTGTAGCGGAGTTGAGTGCCGATCTGGGATGCTCGGATGTAGTAGGGAGCCCGAATCGAGTGGGAGGGAGCAGGTCGCTACATCACGACCATTAGCTTTCGCACGACGAAAACGCGAGTGATTCTAGACTAAACATACCAGCCGCCTCTGGAGGAGGGCCCTCAACGGCCGTAATACGGGTGGCGCATTCATATCTGCATGATCTGGAGCTCTTAGCTGTTGAGTGCGCGGATCATCGAGCTCAGAAACTTTGCGATGAGCGTGAGTATTATCGATAGAAACCCGAACCCTGGACGATTTTCTCAAGAGGGGGCCCAGATGTCTGCATCACCTCAGCGTTTTGGCTGTTGACGGCACTCAGTGGACGAGTGGAAGACATATTTGGAGCAGTCACAATTGCAGGACGATGAAAGTAAATTTCAGATCAATTGGTTTATTTCTTGCTACTTGTCTGCTTTCAGGTCATGGTTTTACTGTTGGATTTTAACCCCAGACTCAACCTCGATGAGATTGCGCGCAAGGCAGCTTCCCTTCGACATTGGCCAAACCTGCCTGGGGCTCTTATTACCAGAGCCCAGCGTGAATGGCCTGCCTCTCCCGAGGTCTGGTCCAGCTCAACTGGCTGAACCACCCGAGATCAAGATGTAGCAGATGCTCGGAAGCCACTTCCCATGTACAGTTTTTTTTTATCAACTTGATGGGGCTGTCCTGATGCCATCCTCCTGGGTGTACAGGCTCTGGATGTTTAGGCTCTGGCTGTCCTCCCGCGAAGTGCAACGGCCCGGACCTCTTGGGCCGGGTTCACCTGCCTTGGAGTCTCCTCTGGATGTCTAAGTATGAGTCTCTGGCTACCGCTGAGCTTTTCAACCCTTGTGACGACGTGCCATCAACTTCTTGTAGTGAGCCTTCTTGCCACTTGTCTTCTTCTCTTGGATCTTCTCATAGCGGGTCTTGAACTTGTCGTTCACGTCCCCAGCGGACAGCACCTCCTCCACCAGTGTGCGCTTCTTCTGCCTTCTAGGCACGCGACCACTGGCGTAATCCAAGGGTGCCTCGATGAGGGTACCCATCTGGGAGTACTGTGGGAAAGGTTCCTTGCGGGTGTCCTTCTTGAAGTGCTTCTTGGGGTCAAGGACACCTCTCAGTCGAAGAAGTTGGAATTCCCTCTTCACGTTCGGGTCCTCTATCCTTGTCCGCGGCATGTTGTTCCATGCAGCACCAGCAGTGTCAGGGAGAGTCTGGTGACCAAGTTAGCGACTCGATCTGAGGGAGGTGTGGTAAAGATACAGGGGTGAAGATGTGGTCTATCAGAGTAACTATGAACAAATAAAAAATCATGTATGTTGCAGGATCCGCCCCCATAACGGGAGCTCGTCGCCGCGTCATTTGAGTTTGGGATAAATTTTCCTCATTTAGGTAAGAGTAGGGAGTCGAAGACGAGAGATGGCATACCTTTTTGTCCTTGAGCCTGAGCTGAGGTACACGGAGTGTCAACTCCTCCTTCTTCTCAGGCTTCTCCTTACCGGCCTTGCCATCTGCAACCGGGGCAGAGGTGGCAGCTTTCGCAGGAACGATAAGGCTCTGCGGCTTGCTCTTGACCGCGACAGCCTGACTAGAAGCCTTGTCGGCAAGTGAAGCCTCTGCTGCCTTCAGCAAGCGGTCGATATCATGATCGCTGAGCATAGCCGCCATGGTGGATGTGTTGGTGATGGCCCGAAAAAGGGACTCACAGGTTGAGGCTGTAAAGTAGAAACGAGAAGACAGAATCTTGGGAGACCAGAAACTTTTTTTGCTGCGACATAGCTACAAAGTGGGGCGATAGACCAGGATGGCACGGGCCGAGGGAGACTTTGAAGCTTCTGGTGCGGTTACTTGACTTTTAGAAACCTAGGTAAGCTGATGCCTCAGGCGGACACATATTGTTAGCGTACGCAGCAGCCCAGCTGCCCAGCTGCCCAGGTGCTCCCAGCCCTGTCAGCCCAACCGTTCCGCGGTCTACCTGGCTGCCCAGGTACCTCGGCACAGCCCTGAAGTTCGTCTAAGTACCTAGATACTTGATATCTCAACCTGGCAGGCTGGCAATGCCGTCACTGAGGTCGCACCTCTTCGGGATAAGTAATGTTGTGCAAGTGAAGCTGCTGGTTTGCAGTAAATATTACTTGCCGCACTTTGCCAGCTGTCATGTGCCATGGATGCAGGTAAAACGAGGCTGCTAAGCCACAAGCGCTGGTTGATGAGGTGGTTGAGGACCGGAGCAGGATCACAGACAGTTGTTGGAGTCCTCTTTCTGGGCTTTCGGGAGGTCGATGAAACAGTTCAACGACTTCAACCTGATGCCCAACCCTGCTGGTCTTGACCGCTCCATATATATCTCCCAGAGTCGTCATTTTTGAGTCAAAGACTGTTTTCAAGATAGTTAAGGTTCAATCTGCTGCCAATTTCGTCACAACCAGTGATCTCTAGCAAAGGCAAGCATATAAGCCCATAGGCTCGCTACGTGGGTACGGTACTTCCTTCACGCACACCTACAACGTCGGAGCTATTTTCCCTCCGTCTCATCCTGACCTCTGAGCTCAGCCACTGCCCCAGCCAACCCCTCCCACATTCCAAAGCCAGCCGTGCCAACCCAACTCCACCTGACAAGAGCACCACCCAATTCGCTACAACAACCAAATAGCCCCCAGCCAATCAACTTAATCAATCCATCGCAGCTTTCGAGTAAGGTGAGTTCAACCATCCATTTACAGAGCTTCAGACGATGGCACCAGGACCCCGGGCCAGAGTGAGCTCCGCGCAAACACGCGCTGCCTACCTATCGCGCTTTGCAACCTGAGTAAACAAAACGCAGAGGGTCCCGCCCGAGGGCGCAGCATGCGAGCTGTATCGGACTATATACTCTGCGACTGAACAGACAGAAGAGCTAATCACTCCCAAGTCTTTCTTTCAGGGAACACAGGACTCGAAGCCGAGATCATCGCCGAGTCACCCGCCATCTTGTGCAGCGCGAAGACGATTCCCGCAATCGCGCTTTGATTTCGGGACCCTATCTAATCGAACGACTCTAGCTAGATACCAATCAACTTCCGCCCTCACGTCGTCGCATTCTATCGCATCCAACCATGGATCCCTCGCAGAACCAGCAGCAGGGTCAACAGCAACCTAACAGACCCGTCTACGACACGAGCCATGGTGGCCACTATGGTAAGCTACCGAGCCAAGAACCCCGATTGATGCGACCCGCCAGAAGCTGACATGCGACCATACAACAGGTGCGAGTGCAGCGCTCTCAGCTCAGGGCTACGGGTCGGCAGAGCTGTACACAGGACCATGGGCAAATGTCCACCAGGGATTGAACGGCCAATACAAAGACATCCTGACCACGTACTGGCAGCAGACCATCAACCACCTCGAGAGCGACACACACGACTACAAGCTTCACCAGCTTCCTCTGGCTCGGATCAAGAAAGTCATGAAGGCGGACCCTGAGGTGAAGATGATCAGTGCTGAGGCGCCCATACTGTTTGCCAAAGGCTGCGACATATTCATCACGGAGCTGACCATGCGCGCGTGGATCCACGCTGAGGAGAACAAGCGGCGGACGCTGCAGCGGAGCGACATAGCGTCTGCCCTTGCCAAGTCCGACATGTTTGACTTCTTGATTGATATTGTGCCCCGCGAGGAGGCATCCACACACTCTAAACGACAGGCCGGCCAGTCTGGTGCTGGAGGTCAGGGCGTGCCGCAGCCAGCTGGACAGCCCATGCCGGGCCAGCACGTCGCTGCACCGAACCACCAGCACCCTATGGCGGCGACCGACTATGGAATGCCGGGCCACCCCTTGGGTACCGAGGCCGATTACCGCCAACCACAGAACATGTACCCTGGGCAGGTCCCTCCAAATCCCCAGGCTGCGTACGGCCAAGCACAGGCCCCTATGTATGGCGAGATGCCGTCCATGTACGGTTACGACGCTATGCAACCGCAACAAGTAAGCCACTTCTCTTGTCCTTTGACTTCTTGACGGTTGCCTAATCTTTCTCTTTCTGCATGCGCCACAAATGCCACCGCCTGAGGAATACAATCCTAACCTCAACCAGAGTGCCTAGGAAGTCGACCTGGACGGTGTAATCGTGATTTTGGATTCCGAGGAGGACGTCGCCGTCGAGGGGGAAACGACACACGGCGAAGCAGAGGAAGAGAGGGACGATCGTTATTCATGATGCATGAGAACCGACAACAGAATACATACCCCAACAGATGCCACGGGTCGAAGTGAATGTGGCTAAGCCAGGACAGTGTTTAGTGCATTCTTGGGAAACAGGACCATTGGCGCCTTTTGATACTCCTTAGCTACTGGGCGAGTTTTCTTTTTTTGTTTACATTCTGTGATGCGTACCTTAGTGGAGACCAATCAATGTGGAATCTCCTTGCGACAATGTTCGGTGATTTAGTATCAGATGCTAGTGACCAGCATGGGCACGAGTTCGACTTGGCTTTCTTGGGATTATCGTCGTCGTCGCGGCTTGATTGCCGTCTTGGTCGAATGGTCAGAGTGTCAGCCCTTGAAGCCGAAACGCGACGAGAAGTTGGCCATCGTAGCCGCCGCCCGATTCGGCGCCTCGACCTTGTGCGTGAGCTTCTCGAGCAGGACGGGGCCCGTCATGGCGTTGACGGAGCCGTAGTTCTTGTTACGCAGCGAGATATCGTAGAAATCGTCGTGGTTCTCGGACCGCATCATTTTCACTGTCTGCTCCAGCTCCTGCAAGATCTGCCGCAGCATAAACGAGTTCTCAAGTCCCTCGACGAAGTCGACCAGACATGCCACATCCTGGCCCATGGCGGCCACGCCGTTGGGGTTAATGTTCTTGACTTCGGGTTGGAGGGGTAGGGCCTGTATGGCAGGCGTTGTGAGCGAAGTTGTTCGTGGACAGTAGTACAATCAGACAGCAAGAGCGGTAGAGACTTACAAGGATCTTCTCGGCGGCATGATTCAGGGCGTCATAGTAGATGAGCTCCTTGATCTCTCGTGGTAGGCCGAGCAAGGTTGAGTTCATGATGTTTGAGAGATACCTAGTCAGCGTCTGGATGTAATTGCTCGGCTCGGTAGAAGGAGTGGTAGCCATCCTGTTCGTCCAGTCAGCACCAAGCATCACGTTCGGGTCGGTTCATGCACTCACCAGTCATATTCGGCCGTGTCGACCAGATCGTCGATCTTTGAATTGACAAGCTCAAAGATGCGCTTCTCGGCGGTCTTCTTGTTACTCCTGAATTGCTCAGTGGCACTCAGGGTCACAGGCCCGCCAGCAGAGGTGGAGGATCGAGCCCTAATCAGAAGCTGCTCCAACTCCTGGCAGGCAATCTCAAAGTGCTCGAGATTGATCAGGATTTGCACTATCTGACCCAGATACTGCGAGCTAAGCCGCTCAACAAGCGACTGGCACACCTTTTGGGTCAGGAGCTCATCCAGAGACTGCAGAAATGGTCAGCCTGGGTTTCGTGGCGATTTCCGAGCAGGCACAACGCTTACCTTTCTCAATGTGTCGTCAATCACATTAGGGTGCTGGAAATGATCATCGGCAAAGAAATAGAACTGATTGAGGAAGTTCCTGATGTCGATGCAGCACAGCGGGTACATCTGTGAGAAGGGCAGTACGCAGGGGAACGTCAGCTCCTCGGGAGGTTTGTCCTGCGTGAACCAGCTGACATTTACGACCTTCTCGTACTCCTCAAGGGTATTGATCGCCATCGGCATATAGTCGTCCGTCGACACTATCTCCTGGAAGTCTTCGCTAAATCGGCGTTTCAGCAGTTCGGCGTACTTGTCAAACAACGTGAGCAGGAAGTTATCCAGCGTCTCCACGGAGTAGCCCCACCCCTCCATGGTTTGGATGAACAAGGCAAAGACCGATTTGATCTTGAGCAGGACTTCAGCGTTGGCAATTTCACCCAACGACTGGGTCGTCAACGTGATGGCCGAGGCACACATGGAATCCCATAGCTCGTCTACATCCACGGTGGAACGAAGCTGAGGCACACGTCGCATAGTGCCTTTCTCGATGATCGCGAAACCGGCAATACCTTCCAATAGACTGTTCAACGAAGGTTCCTGCTCGCCATCCAGATGGATTGAAGTTGGCATTAGAAGGTCCTTCTGCTGTCTTCTTGTCGCTGCATAGTCAGCGCGAAACTTATCGCTCTGTCCAAGGGCTTGGTGAATATGCAGACACTCGAATAGGGGCGAAAAGTCCACCTGAACTTCTTCGTTGTCAAGCACATCGAACTCCTCATTCTCGTCAAACACTAGCTCGATTGCAGAATTCAGCTTGAAGCTGCTGAGCGTCTGATCGTTCTCGCAGCGTTCCTTGTGCCTTGCCCGCCTCATCTCCGTGTGATAGAATGCTACCTCCCCCAAGAATTGAGAGGTCTCACGAATTCGGAAGAGCCACGTATTCAGATCTGACATTACAGCCTCGGATATCGTTTTCTGAGACGCCGGTATCGATTTTTGTATCATGTCCGCCAGTTGATGCTGGGTGGCGTATTTATTTTGTATTATTGGAACGAGGTATTCGTTTTGCAAGTCCTCCAGAGACTTCAGCGCGGCATAGTATTTCTTCTTCCGTATCAACTCGTGCGCATTGTTGACGGCGTGCAATATCTTGAGGGATTCGTTTAGCGCATTGGAAGCGTCCGAGACATTTTGTCGGATTGCCCTTTTGTCGACAAGCTTCTGTTTCTGTTCTGCTAATTCTTGCGTGCTTGACTGTATCGACAAGTTCAGCTCGAGGATCTCCTTGGTGAGATCAACAGTGCCCTGGCGGACTTTCTGCAGCTGGGTGACAGAGCTCAGAAACTCTTCGTGCTTCGTCAAGCCAATGTTCTCGATTTCGCCCTCGCGATCCTCGGCATAGTGGGTCAGGCTTTGGACCAAGGAGTTGGTCCGATGGCTGACGCTCGCATCCTTGAGGACCGGAATTAATTGGTCGAGCCAATCTGAGTCGGACGAGGCTAAGATGATCTACAGAAGAAGGTTAGATGGATGGTCATCCCCTCGAACGTGGTATGAATTCACCGACCTGACTGACGGCTTCGCCGTAGTCGTCGATTGTCCCGGCCGCACGCGGCATTGCTGATCAATCACGAGTATCACCGGGAGAAGACAACCCCAGCGGCGCCAGGGGATGGCGGCCTTCCCTCTCCCGATCGAAGCAGATGCGCCGTTGCGGCATCCACAGTACGCACTGGAACGCCGAATCCAGAGGTGCGAAGAGGTACAAGGTTCGGTATTGGGGGAAGCTGTTTCGTGGGGCTATTCGAACGTGCGTAGCAAAGTCGTCGTTTTGCAATCCAAAAGGTGGTAAGCTAACTTGAAGAAGCGCCGTCTTATCCTCGATAGTCGTGGGATCGGGGAGTAACTGAATGCCTAGGTGGTTTCCTAAGACGGCTGGACACGGCTGGGTACATGCTTCAGCCAACTGGGCTGCATGAATGAGCAGGGGTCAGGATAAATAGTGGCTGAGGGGGTACCAGGCAGATGAAAGAGCAAATGACAGATGGCAAACAGCTGCCACCAGCTGCTTTTGACTACATCTCAAAGGTCGTTCGAAGCATCAAGTGCTACACATGGGAATGCCGTCGAACACACGACACTCAAGAATTTAGGTGGTCGAAATCAACTTATCTCCATGTCTTACACGAGGGAAATCCTGACTTCTGGATATATCCCCGTTCAATCCAGAACATACAAAGCCTCCTGCCAAGCATTCCTAACTACTCAACGATGATGGGTGCCCCCATACAAGATTAGTCCCTCCTAAGGAGCAAGTGCGATTATCAGATGCATTCTATGCAACAACCCAAGTTCTGCAATGTCATATACTGCTTCAGTGAGAGCACTGTGGTATCATTTATCACTTTGTAACAATGCCATCCATCCCAATCAACGTCACTCATGCTAAAATGCGCCAATGCCCGAGGTTCTTTGCATTGCCTGAGGTACACAGGAACCGGCATCAGCAACAGCTTCTGTGTGCAGCTACAAGCTGGGAGCGGATAACTGACTTTGTAATCAGCGCCTTCTCAATATTCAAGCCCATCGAAGAACCGTATTACTCACTGCAAGCGAGTATCCTGGAAGATCTGAATTCAATGGTAACATCGAGATTTACATGGTTTGTACAGGCATTTACGGGATAGTACTACCCGTACGGTGCTATTAGTCGAGGCTGAAGTGATCAGAGATATTTCCCAGTAACTTGCCCAGGTGTAGTCTTGGTCCAATGTCTGTAAATCTGCCCCCGGGCCCTGCTTCGACCAAGTCTCTGTTTGACTTTGGTGGTGCTTTCCAACGCTCCTTCCCAAACTTACTTTTCGTTGCAGCCACCCTGCACCTTCCCTCTCTGCCGCCTTCCAAAATCTATATGGAACACTCAATCTTTTGGCCTTTCTTCCCCTCATTTTAGATCCTCCATCAGTACACTCTGACTCCCTCCTCCTCTTCCCTTTTGGACATTCAGATCTCGCCCATCTCGCCACCATCAGAGTCTCCTTCACTTCTGCAGTCTCTCGTTTCTGCCATCTCCTTGGGTTCCTCACCTCTCTCTCCCAGATTACCCGTTGACAGTCTTTTTGGTCAATCTCAACCACCTCTGGGTTTTCGGTATAGATTATTACTGCCTAGTCCTGCCCATCGCGGTGACTGTGGCCTCCCTGTTCTTGCACTTCGGGCTTTTTGCGACAAGTGATAACGACTGGCACCATAAATTTTCCGATGGCCCTGCCTCGAGAGATGTTCCACCCGTCTTCACCTCCCAGCGAAGGCGGTGCTGACTCCTACAACAATGAAGGCACTCCAGACACCCGCCTTACCACTTTCTCCCCTCTGGAAGACTCCTCCAAATCATCTCGTCTCCTCAGTGCCCTCAGCCTGAGTAGTGGCAAGACCAACGCAGAGCCTATCAAATTTCAGGTGCCCACCAGCTTTCACCGGGTCCCATCTCCCAGGCCTTGCAGCTCCAAAGGCCTAGATAAGGACCCTTTCATCAGTTCCACCCCGGAGAAGTCACAGACCAAGCTGTCTGCTACAGCCTCGGCCTTTCGACCTATCACGGCCTCTGCTGTCTCTACTCCCATTGTTGCCTATGGATCATCCAGTGGCACACCTAAGCCGCTGACCCAATCCTTCACGGCCGAGACCAGATATCCTAACACAGGCCTCAAGCTTGCCTCTGGCCTCAGCCACACCCTGAACTTGACCCGCTCGTTGCGAATCTCATCTTCTTCCGGATCTGTGTCCATTTCTGCGGTTGAACAGTATCTTGAGGTAAGTAGAACGGCCTACAAGTGCATATATCGTTTGTCTGACTTTTATTTTCAGAAGATCAAGAGCAACGGCAGTCTCTTCCGAGGTCAAATCACGTCCCTGGTTCAAGACAGGCAGGATGTTTACATCCGAGTCACAAACATCAGAGATTCTGCGAAAGTTCTTGATGGTACTGAGGACATGCTCAAGGACTGGAAGATTGAATGCGTGTCGGCCGAGGAGATCAATAAGGTTTGTTGTTTCCTACTTTAGGTTACGTTCAACACTGACCTATTCCCAGGCCTGTGGTATCGACATTGCCACGAAAAATGAAGGACAGCACGCTATCATAGTTGTTCCCACTGCCGATCTGGGAGATTCCCAGATAGAGGCAAACATTGTTGCGTACTTCAGGCACTTTGACATCTTTGCTCTTGAAGGACAGTCGGCCTTGACCACTGGCGTCCTCCGATGGGTCCTTGAGTTTGATGAGATTGACCTGACTTGGACGTTGGGCTTCATGAAGCAAGGCTGGATCAACGTAAGTTTTTTATGTGACATTTTGAAAACTAGATGACTGTGACTAACACACTTTTAGGTCGGAGGTCTTTTCTGGATGTTTATGTCACCATATGTCCCTGGCAACGAGAACACAGAAGTCATGGACGGCTTCAACCAATTTCCTCCTTCCATGGAACCAAGTACTGGTCTCAGTGACAACGCGACCGGTCTCGGAAGCATGTCACTGGCCGGCTTTCAGCAAGCCATGCCGATCGGGGCTTCCATGGTTCCCTCGACTATGCCTTTCGGCAGTTTGGGGCACAGTTACCAATGGCACATGGTTCCATGGACTTATGCTCATCCTACACCGCAGGTAGCCACAGTCTCCTACCCAAATTTCATACCTCGTGGACCCAGTACTCCCGCTCCTTCGAGCTCGAGCTTTACCACAATGAGCCCAATGAGCTCCGATTTGTCTATGATGACACCGTTTTCTTCGCATCATTCGCAAAGCTCAGCCATGTCGGTCCATCACGACTTCTCCGGAATGCGGCCAAGCCAGGGCCACTACCGCTCGGACGGACGTCGACAGAATGCCACACGCATCAGTCGGGGATATTTCAGCCCTCCAGGACCCCACCACAATCATGTGGACATTCAGAAAATCAGGGAGGGCACTGATGTCCGCACCACGGTACGTTGGAAGCCAATGTTCCCTCACTGTCACCCACATATCTAATCGCCACAGATCATGCTTCGAAACATCCCAAACAAAGTTGACCAGCAAATGCTGAAGGCTATCATTGATGATTCCAGCTGGGGCAAGTATGACTTCATGTATTTGAGGATCGACTTTGCCAATGACTGTAACGTTGGATACGCATTCATCAACTTCGTTGACCCGCTGGATATCATTGATTTTGCCAATGCCCGAGGCAATCAACGTTGGAACTGCTTCAAGAGCGACAAGGTTGCTGAGATCTCATACGCCAGTAAGTTCGCAACGTTCTCGGCTCCAATGATGTGGTTCTGACGTAGTCGTAGCCATCCAGGGCAAGGACTGTCTCGTCCAGAAGTTCCGTAACAGCTCTGTGATGCTGGAGGCACCTCACTATCGTCCCAAGGCAAGTTCCCATTCGTGAAATCACAGGTGGGCTTCGGAATGCTGACGGCGGCAGCTTTACTATACTATCAACGGGCCTGCCCCGGAGATGTCTGGTCAGGAGGAGCCGTTTCCTGAACCCGACAATCAGTCTAAGATGAAGCGGAGCTGCGAGAATGCTGAGCATGTTGGTGAGTACTTCTGTCACCTAACACGCTGTTCAGGACGCGCTGCTTATTCTTCTCCATCTCAAGGCCTTTTTACTCCCAATGCCGGCCAGCACTTTCGCGATGAGCAGCGTCGCCGTCGATCTCAGTAAGTCTTTCACAATACCATAACCAGAAAGAATGAATCTTCGTTTGGGCTTACAGTTGTAGGTATGATAGGGGCACACGACTTGCAGCACTCGAGGAGTGCAGCGAATTCGACATGTACCCTCAAGAGCTTGTCCTCTGATCGAAGTATTGACTGGACCGTCCACAGCAATACCCCGCAGCAGACCAGCAAGCAAGTAATACCGTCTCCCATTTGCAGCCTGGTTTCCTTGCTATCTACCAAATCCTTTGCTAAGATGCGATTTCCCGGAGAGTTGGACCATGTTCCGTGAAAGACAGCCAAAAAACACAAACGAAAATTTTGTCAGCTCCTATGCAAATGCAGGCCAGATGGCACGCAAACCCAATCTACTCGGAGACGCAAGTTGGTGCTGTTTCCTGCCGTGCGTTTCAGTTTCACGCATTGCTGCGTACCAGGGTTGCTCAGCATCGTTGGCCTAGGCGCCAGTTGGGTCGGTAATACACCTGGCGATTGCGCACAGCTTAATGGAACGCGGACATGAAACATGGAGGGACATCATCAATGGCCCGTATTCTGGTATTGGGTGGCCTCTGGCCAGCTTGCTACAGCTTCACTAATGAGGATGAATCTTATTTTTGGTAGAAGTCACAACCCAGCTCAATGACACTCATTGCGACATTGTAATCAAACTCTGCATCCAAATTCGCAGCGTGCATCTGTTTTTGCTTGTGTGAGGTATCCTAGCTGCATTGCGATTCGCATGACACCATTCCCTACTCATTTCATAACGCGGCACGGCGGGATTCTTTGGCCACCTTGAAATGGAGACAAATTCTACCAGCATCATGACGCATAAGTGAAGCTTGAACCTCTACATGCCAACCAGAACTCTCTGACAACTGTATTCGTCTGTCGTGCTCCCCTCAGGCTGTTTCGCACGGGTTAGTAAAATTTCTTCCGGATGTTCGACCTTGAAAATGGGTTTGGAGTTTGACCTACTTGGTGACCTTTTTCAGAAACATGGACTTGTCACCCGCAGACACCTGCGTGCTAGGAAACGCGGGATCAAGCAGTGCAGCCTCGAGCCACTGCTTCGCCCGGGGATGCTGAACGACGAGCTTCTTCAGAGGGTCACTCAGCTTGTCCAGCTCACTGCGTGAGGCATTGCCGCCGATGTTCTGCATCAGCGACCGGGCGATGAGGGGGCCAAGGTGCTCGATGGCGTTATTGAAACCGGCCTGCACGGACGGGTCATCCGGCCTGATGGCAACGAAGGCCGACTGTATGTCTGTTAGCCCTTGCAACAGACGGTATTCACTTGCGGTGCGGGACAGAGGCCTAGGGGACTTACCCAGAAGTCACAGGCACTGCCTTTAGGGAGGGGCTCCTTTCCGTCGAGCACCTTGAGCGCGAACATGAAAAAGAACTCCAGGTCGCTTGTCGGTTGGAGCTGCAGCAGGGCTTCTGGATACCGCGTCATGACGCGGTTGAGGAAGTCGATTCCGTTTTGTGTGAGGTCAGGGTCGCTGTCGGGATCTGTTCAGGGGTCAGCTTGCGTCGAAGGTCCGGCTCGGCCACCCAGTTTCATGTTTCTCTCATACCTGGTAGCTCCTTGAGGAGACTCAAAACCCACGGGAGTAAGGAAGAGAGGCATTCCAAGATCTGGGCTCTTGGCCGGTTGCTGAGTGAGCTCACAAATGAGCACATCGTGCTGATCGTCGTCCCGATCATGGGGCTTGAGGGGCCGTTCTGAGTGAAGAAGCCGATGACTACCCCCGGAGGAAACACAAATGGGCCGTCTTCGGTCTCGGAGAAGCCAGCTCGGAAGATGTTGCATATCGTCTCGATCACCTCCCCGCTCCGGCCAAAGGCTTGGTGGATCTGGCTAACTATAGTCATGATGTGGTTCTGAATGACATGAAGACGCTGGCTTATTCCCCGGGATGGTTTCTCATCCTCTGCATCTAACTCAATCGGACCTTCGGAGAGACTCTGCATGCCCCTAGCCATGCTTGCCATCATTCTCAAGATTCTTTCCGCGATGAGTACAGAGGCCTCATCTGCCGATGTTGGTGCATTCTTCTGTGAGACAATGTCTACTCTCAACCTTGTCTCGAGCCACTGCTTCATATCTGGCTCATGGGCACTGTCCGGTTGGGATTTGAGCCTCAAGCAATTTTGGGTATCGTCGTTGAGCAAAGAAATAAGTTGCTCGAGATAGCTGAATCTGCGATCATCATCTGGAATCGCCTGGATGATAGAAGAAATACCGGTCATGATTCTTTCCTCTGCCACTGGATCGATTCCTAGGCTGTGTATGCGATGAAAATGCTGCAGAAAACCTTCAACGTGATCCTTCAATAGTGACCGACAAGAAGAGCAAAGCGTCATGATGGACTTGGAGGAAGACCCTCCGAGTAATCCATCCTCGCCAACGACGCTAAACAGAAGCTCGAGAGCTGCCGGGAGGTATTGCTGATGACGCTCAAAGAAGTCGGAGTACCTCTCGATCGTAGCCAGGCTCGTCTGCAATAGGCGAGGTGGAATATCTGCCCTGACCGGGCCCGGTCCAACAAGCTGGAACAACTCAGATGAGAAGACTTTGTGCAAGTCGTGGTCGCATTCACCATTGTCTCCAACGCAGTCGCTGATTGCCCCAAGGCAATACAGAGATGCTTCAATCTGTGCCCAAGCCCTAGCAGGTAGGGCCTGGAGGAGCAAGTCGACGAAAACCGTCACTATGGACTTCCCCTTCAGAGCACATACGGCCATCAGGAAATCAGCGACGTCTTTCCTGGCTTCAACCCAGCCAACTTTGTCGTTGGAATCCAGCTCACTCCAAGTGGAGGAGTCGACCAGTTGGATCTTGCGGTAGCAGTGAGAGACGGCGTCCATGACTAGGCTCATGGCAAAGGGCAGCCAGCTGTGGGCTGCATTTTCTGCCTCGTAGACTGTGTCTGTCATTGTCTCCACAAAGGTAGCCCAGAACTCAAGTGCAGGGACGAATATTTTGTCCTCTCCCACTAGGATGCCGCTGCAGTTGAGAAGGCCGCAGAGCCGTTGAAGCATCCTCTGCGAGCGCTCGTCCGTACTCTCCATGAGGGCCAGGACTGTCGCGTCGCCAAATGCTATCATCATGATCCCGTATTGAGTGAAAGCGAAATCAAAATCGCCTGCGGCAAGTTGCATGTAGCGATCCCGTGACCAGTCGCTATCAAACAAAGCGAATATGGCTTCATAGTGCTCATCCTTGAGAAATGTTGAGTAATTCTGGAGTATGTCAATGAAGAGTTCCATGGCTGACTCAGTCAACTCTTCCGTTTGGATGCATTCCAACGCCGGAATTATGAGATCTCGCAGTGGCACCGTTAGTGATGTGTCTGATGATGGCAGCCGTTGCTCGTATAGAATCCAGGACTATTTGAAGTCAGATGTGTCCGTTTGATAGAGTCTATTTTCGATATGGTCGGTTAGACTCACTTGTAAACATTTGATGGTCTCCTCCCGTATCCTGAGGCCACTGGGAGACGTGATCGACAGCCCACGTCCCAAGAGTGCTGTTACATCCCCTGCATTTTGCGAAAGTCGTTCGTGTACTCCTAGGCTGTACACAATTAGCCAGTGCTTACTGTAGCAGCCGAGGATTCAAGCCTACTATTTTTGTGATTTCATCTCGGTCTTGGCAACCTCCTCCACGAACACTGTAATGAACCAGATAACGGCTAGGAGCCTTGCCTCATCAAGGGCCGCAATGAGCTCTGAGGCCGAGGCATTCTTAGACTCGTCTCTCGTAACTGCGCGGCCAAGATCGAGACAATAAAGTAAGTGGTGCACGCAGTCTGGCCAAAGCTGGGAGAAGTGGATGAAAAAGGTAACGAGCGCGGATGCCAGCTTGCGGATAACGATTGCACCGCTTCCATCCGTCAACGACCGTACAAACCACCCCACCAGGCTTAGAAGGAGTTGCCTAGCATCATCCTCGCCTAGTGCAGAGCTCTCGGTGTTGAGCTTGATAATGATCGTCAAGGCGCCAAAGAACTTGATCTGGTCGCCAGGTCGCTCCAACATTCCATGAGCAAATTGCCACCCCAACGGTGAGCGTTGTAGACGCTGGAGGGCATCCTGAGTTCTTGCAATGACCTCGGGGGGTGCTGGTCGATATAAAGACAAGATCAGCTACGATGAATTAGCGAAGAGCAGATCTCGGGCATCGTGAAAACAAACGACGCACATTCTCGGCCTCATCAAGGTTTGTTGGCAATGGTAGCGGTTCCATGTCGTCGTACTGTCAACATGGCGATGCCTAACCAGGCTGCTCCAAGGGTCTCGGCCTACAGCAGGGCCCGCCAGACTAACGACGCCGTTTGGGGGTGATTATCCAGGATGCGGGCGAGCTTCGACAGTCAATATATTCGATACGTTGTAACTTGCCGTGAGCGTTACTTGATTCGTTCACATGACACTCATGAAATCTCAACCATCAAGCGAAACTGACCGTATCAGAAATTCCGTCTGAGAAACGTTAGTGGTAAGTATGGCCGGATATATATTTCACGGGGGTTCGTCAGTCCTGTGGTGGGGTGAAAATGTTCCTCGCTTATCGATAAGCTACAGGGTCGCGCCCCCCAGACTGCGGCAACTCGTTCCCTCTTTGCGCTTGTCTCGAAGACCATGTGCACAAACCTGCCGCGGATCAGGAAGCAATACCTAGGAACTACCTAGGTATGTAGTATGTTTCATATTATACAGGACGAGACCCTGGGATGTCTGGATCTGACCAGGGGTAAAGACGTTCACTTGCGCTGTGGCTACGGCCCAGCCCGGGGATCTTCTGACTATTGCCGTATCCGGTAGGAGAGCTTGTGTGGGGCCAGCTCCGGCCGATCGATTGTGTGACACAGCGCTTGAGCAATTGACTTGAGTGGAAGGTGGGGTGGAATGCCGCCAAAGCACCTGCAGTTGGGATGTAGATACGGCATCTGTACGGAGTACATGAGCAAACGATATCACTCTGTCGAAATCTGTGCTTAGAAGTACCCTGCCGTTTCCTCATCTAGGTTTCCACTCCATATCCATGTTGATCTCCTCTCCTCGCCTCTTTCTTTCGCCCTTTACGACGAGCTCGTTCAGTGCCAGGCTTATCCGGGGCAACCACAAAGTCAGAGGCATTGCTGGCTCCCCCACTGTGACACTTTCCCTTTCCTGGAAGGCCAGTTATAGCTCCTCTGTTGCCGAAATGGAGACCGTCAACACCGGCACCCGGCTCTCTGCGCTGAGGAAGCTCATGAAGGAGCGCAAACTGGACGTATATGGTGAGCAATCTTCCTGCCAGATTCAAGCGCCCACAGCACATCGCTGACCTGTGGTCCGCTGCAGTCGTTCCATCAGAGGATAGCCATTCTTCGGAGTATATTGCACCATGCGACGCCAGGCGAGAGTTCATCAGTGGCTTCAGCGGCTCGGCTGGATGCGCAGTCGTGACACATGACAAGGCAGCGTTGGCCACCGACGGGAGATACTTTAATCAAGCAGCGAAGCAGCTGGATAGCAATTGGACACTCCTGAAGCAGGGTCTCCAGGATGTGCCTACTTGGCAGGAGTGGTCCGCAGACGAGTCTGCCGGCGGAAGGATTGTGGGTGTGGACCCGACCTTGCTTACAAGCTCGACTGCGCGGAAACTGGTGGAAAGCATCAGGAAGAAGGGCGGCTCAGACTTGGTTGCAGTTACGGAGAATCTGGTGGACATTGTCTGGGCCGAGGGTAGGCCTTCGCGGCCAAACGAGCCTGTCAAATTGCTACGCCACCAATTCTCCGGTAAGGACACCAGGGCGAAACTGCAGGAGCTACGCAAGGAGTTGAAGAAGAAACAGCTGGACTGCTTTGTCGTTTCGATGCTGGATGAGGTCGCTTGGTTGTTCAACCTCCGCGGAAACGATATTCCGTTCAATCCTGTCTTCTTCTCTTATGCTCTTATCACGGCTGATGAGGCAACGCTCTATGTCGACCCGACCAAGCTTGATAAGGAAGCTCGCGGCTATCTGGCCGAAAACGGGGTTGCGGTGAAGCCATACGAACACCTCTTCGAAGATGCCAAGGCTCTGAGCCAAACTTTGCCAGCCATCGAGAACAATGGATCTGCCAATAGCGACAATGCGGCGACAACCAAGAAGTTCGCGATGTCCACGAAGGGTTCGTGGGCGCTGAAGTTAGCACTGGGGGGCGATGGAGCTGTCGAAGAACTCAGGAGTCCAGTCGGTGACGCCAAGGCCGTGAAGAACGACACTGAACTTGAGGGCATGCGACAGTCTCACATCAGAGACGGCGCGGCGTTGACGGCTTATTTCGCGTGGCTCGAGGATCAACTAGTCACCAAGAAGGTCGTGCTGGACGAGGTGACTGCAGCTGACAAGCTGGAGGAGCTACGGTCAAAGCAGAAGGACTTCGTGGGATTGTCGTTTCCGACGATATCATCGACAGGGCCTAAGTGAGTGAATAAGGCGAAGTGCTTCTCTCTTGTCTGTGATTACTAATCTGATGAATCTCAGTGCCGCGGTCATCCATTACCAGCCGGAGAAGGGCAATTGCTCAGTTGTCGATCCTAACGCAATCTACCTCTGCGATTCTGGAGCACAGTATCTTGACGGTACCACTGACACGACTCGGACGCTCCATTTCGGCAAGCCGACGGAGAAGGAGAAGCGGACGTATACCCTAGTACTAAAGGGCAACATCGCCCTGGATTCGGCCGTCTTCCCCAAGGGCGTCACAGGCTTCGCCCTGGATTGCTTGGCCAGGCAATTCCTTTGGGTAGGTGATCCCTCCCTTTCGCATTGCCATGCAGCTAACACAATTTCTGCAGAAAGAAGGATTGGACTACCGACATGGCACTGGCCATGGCGTTGGTTCCTTCCTGAACGTACACGAAGGCCCCATAGGTATAGGCACGAGAAAGCAATACTCGGAAGTGTACATGGCTGCTGGAAATGTGACGTCGATCGAGCCGGGCTACTACGAAGACGGGCTATTCGGAATCCGGATAGAAAATGTAGCAATTGTGAAGGAGGTGAGGACGCCGCACCGATTCGGCGACAGGCCTTTCCTCGGTTTCGAGCATGTCACTATGACACCTTACTGCCGCAACCTGATCCACGTCGATCTCCTGACGGCGGATGAGAAGAAGTGGTTGAACGACCACCACAAGGAGATCTATGAGAAGACGAAGGACTTCTTCAAAGATGATGAGCTCACAACGGCATGGTTGAAGAGGGAGACGGCACCCTTGTAGGGGTTTGAGCGGAGCGGACAAGCATGATCGCATAGCATATGGGCTCGGGACACGAGAGGTTGAGGATTCCCTTCAGTAGAGTAAATGTGTATTGTGTGGTCTAGAACTGCATAAATGCGGCAAGCGCAAAAGTCGTGCCGAAGGCCAACTTGAAGGTTGGGTTCTTGTTAAGGGACGCCAGGACCTTTGATGTCCCTATACGCTCCCGAATTTTAAGTATGCCCAGGACGTCAATGCCCCAACGAGAAGCCACCTGCGAGCCGGTCAACGATTGCAGTCTTGAAAGGGGCATGGGAGTCTATCTGGTAGCTCACCTGGATTGCCACGATTGCCACTCCCCCGAGCAGAACCAAAGTCTTTGAGAAGACACTGACGACGAGTCCGGTCAAGAAACCTGCGACGATGTTAAGACTACCAGCTCATCTCACTCCCGGCATAACCTCGAGCGAGGCCACCACGTCGCATGACAACATCGTACCTGCAAGACTGCCCCCCGAGAGCTGCTTGATGACCTCAGGCCGCAGCCATTCCTCCGACGCGGCCACGGTGCGGTCCGTTGCGGGCGAGAGAGATCGTGATGTAGCCGGCGCGGCGTCGAGGCGCATCGGCCTTTGGCGGTTGGCGAGGAAGAGGCCCGTCGATAGGCCCAAGGTGACGGGGGCTACGGACCGGCGGAGGGCGCCGCGGCAGAGTGCTATTGTTGCCATCGTGAAGAGTTTAGGTTGTTATGGTTTATGTATTATTCAGAATTCTGATTGGAACTACCTAGGTAGAATATCGCTTATGAACAACTGGAGAGTTTAGGAGTTTCCTCGATGAGGTAATGATAAGCCACGGGCTGGCATACTGCCATGACAGGGGTGGGGGGTGCAATGCAGAAGGGGTCTGACGTAATTCGACGGTAAGCTCTCTAGCTATCTAGGTATATACGTACCATACCGCCCGACCGTATATTCTGAAAACGCTAGAGGGCACCATATCCTCATCTTGAAACCGTTTCAGGCCCAAGTTCAGTCAAGCTACGTCTCCGTATAGTATATGATTCAGGCCAGATATAGGCTTAGGAAGGTAATATACCGTTAATTGCATAATAGTAAAGGGTCTAGAGTCAATACGGTAGAGAAACGTTTTATAGTATATCCGTATTATAGTGAGTTAGTAGCCGAGCTATATCGCGCTAACTAGGTTGAAACGATTTCAGGCTATGAAAACGATATATATAGGGACGTACTACTTAGTATCAGAGGTTATATCTAGTTCAGGTCTATATCGTCGTACGAATATGATATTACTATGAAATCCTCTTAAGGGGTTATCCTCGTTATATCCCGTCGAGATAAGATATATTATGAAATTATTATATAGTCGCAATATACCGGGAAAACGATATCCTATAATTGAATCCATTCCTTAGGCTAAGTATAGGTTCGTAGAAGTAATATAGAGTTGATATTTCAGAGCATTTCATAGTTATAGCTAGCTTCTATATATTGATACGATGATTACTCTTAGAGATGCAATTATAAGCTAATATAGTATAGTAGATAATATAGTATAGTTTTTATAGCTACGGACCTATTACTACCCTAGTACCTACCCTCCCGCCTACTCTACCCTAGCTTCCCCTACTCTTACTCGCTCCTATTCCCTGCTCTTACTCGCTCTTATTCCCTGCTCCTATTCTCTCTTCTATACTAACCAAGTTTATATCTATCACTAGCCTCGTTATTAGGATATAATGATCGTAAGTCTCGTCGGCTTAGCTTATCTATCGTCGGTTATCGAGTTAATAAAAGGTTCGGTTTATATATATAGTACTATACTATCCTATCGTAGTATAGTTATAGTAAGTCTCTAGTTATCTGCGTTTGAAGTCGAGTAATTTATAAGATATCTTAGCTCAACCTAGGGTTAGTACGCTATAATTATAAATACCTATCGGTAGACGGGCTAGCTAAGGAGCTAAGTATAACCTCGGGATAGACCGGGTATACTATAGAAGCGAACTATGAAAACTATAAGGTCAGCTAAATTCTAATAGCTCCGACTAGGATCGCTTACTAGTAGTATCTATAAAATCCCTAGTATCTATAGTTCAGAGTTAATAGTTACTTAAGTATAATAATAGTACTAGTACTAGGCTAGCTAGGATACTTACTAGATAGAAATAGCTATATAAGAGCCGGACGACCGGATACTAGAGCTAGATATTAGCTGATTATCCGAGAGTATTTACTAATAGACCTAACCTTATAGCCTCGTGAGTATCTACTAATATAAATCGTAGATATAGAGATAGCGGGCTAGAAGCTTTTCATAGTTAGGAATATATAGTAGTTAATATATCCCTAGGGTAGTAATAGTTAGCGATTGATCCTCTAGAGTAGATAAGTATCCGGGGAGGGAATGATTATAATACTCTATACTACTCGGAACGAAGGGCGACTCGAGAGATTGAAGAATCCTAGTGAGTTTCATAGTTAGTAACTAGCCTAGTAATGTATCTAGGATAATAGACCTTTGTCATGACCCACGGTCAAGGTACCAGGGGGCATGCAAGAAGAAAGGAAACCAACATGCGGCACAGCACATGAGATGTGACGGGACCCACCAAGGTCACGTGACAGGATCAGTCAGCAAGACTGG
>LKEB01000013.1:588261-604326 GCA_003795295.1 Cytospora leucostoma | reverse complement strand
AGATGTCGAGGCTCATATTGATCCCAGACAGTCAGGTCCCACCTTCAACGCTGCACCTCGACTACAACAGAACCAAACCACTGGACCAGTTGAGCCGTGCACAGTGCCCCGTTGATACCTAGTTCATGGTGTGTAGTGTACAGTACATAGATACACCCTGGTATAAGGAACGTAATCGGGTCAACTGGTGGTCGTTCGGGTATAGCCACGCGCGCCAACCTGAGGAGGGAGAAGAGCACAACAGGGGGGCTCACCTTACCCCTGTCTGGCACCGACGAGCACACACGAGTAACAGGAAGGGAACATGTCACACCTCCCTTGTTTGCTGTCGGGAAATGACTTCAACTTCGTACGTTACATGCTTGGCTCCGACATGTTTGTGAGCTGCTGCGACAACAATCATGGATTACAAGAAACAGAGTAAGAATAGGTGCTGTGAGTGGTTGGGGGAGGTGTTGGTCAGGGGAATACGGTGCCCATCATGAGAACCCTCATCTCAACGCAAAAGTCCAGCCTAACCCTGACAATCGAAGCGAGCGACGAGGATGCATCACCAGGATCAGCTACTCCGCCCTCGACGACTGTCTTCCAGCTTTCGTGTGTCTTGCTCGTCGCCTTCCCATCCCATCCTCGAATCTCTCCTCGAAGCGAGTGTTTGTTTCGAGGGGAAAGGCTCCTGCCGTCCGACTCGTGAAGGTGTTATCAACCGGACGTGGAAGGAAATAAAAAATCAAACGGGTATCCCTTGCAAATGCCATGCCATCTGTAACCCATTTTCCCCAGTGTCCTTTTCTTTGCCTAGCCCCATTTGAACTTTCGCCGCCTTTGATATCCCATCAGTCCATGGCCCACTAGAAGGATCCCATCCCAAACCATACGCCATTAAACCATCGGTCCGAGTCTGCCTTGATAGCATCTTTAGCCGTCAATGCAGCAAGATTCGGCCAGATTTGGAGAACATCGAGTGGTTGCTCTTAGGATGTTGGTTTTTTTTATGCCTTCTTTTGCTCTTGTTCCCCTCCGTCGTCCCACTTTTGCCATGCCTCATCAACATCGGTTCAAATGTGAATGTTGTATTGTGTGGAGGTCGGTCTCAGGGGCGGAGCCATTGCCTCGTGAGCAAAATCATGCCAAGCACCGTTCTGAGGGCCCTCTGGTCTCGATTTCCTCTCCTACCTAGTTGAGTCCAACCGGCGGTGGAATCATTGTGGGGTAATAGCCACTCGAGGTTGACTTCCCTTCGAATCGTCCGCAGCCCCCGGGTCTCTCAGAAAATAGTGGCCCCGGGAAATACTTCGATGTCAGTTCGAATCCGTTTCCGAAGTTCCGCAGGGAGCTGTCTTGCGGCCGGCTGGAGTGGTGGAACATCTCGACCGGCTGTCGAGTATCGTGGTGAGGCTCGATGATGGCTGTGGGGTAGTACTTGTACCCCTCAGGCTCGTGTATGCCCTTTGACTCCTCCGAGCTCAGTATGGGCTCCATGGGGATCGCGTCGTTGTGGGTACGATAATGACCCGTTGTGCGTGTATCGTATGCATCCCCGTAGCCGCCCCCGAGCATGTTTGCTCCCGTCCCTGCGTACCCGCCTGTAAGCATGCTCGATCCGGGCCCAGGATAGCCGCCCATCCCGCCAGCCGAGCCGCCTGGTCCGCTGCTCGTGCTTGCCCTTCTCTCGGATTGATAGTGTCCAGGAGAGCGCCCGCGGACGATCATCTTGGCTGACTTCCTATGGGCAACCTTGAGCCATTGATCACTCCCCTGACCCTGAGATCCGATGTCCGCGTAGAGCTCCACTACTAGGTGGTAGTACTGTTGTGCTGCTCTGCGCTTTCCATTATTCGCCGTCGCTTGCTTGAACTGGATCCTCTCGAACGTATGCTCCGTGGGAAGCGAAGCATGAAGTGAGGCATGCTGCATCGGCTGCCCATACATGGATTGCTCATATGCCCGCGACGAACCCCCAAGGCCCATGTCGGTCTGTGCGTAATGTCCAAGCGGGTGATGTGCTGTCTGCGGAGGCTTTGGGTTCAGTCGAATCTTATCAGGAGCAGCGACAGGCCCCTTGTCGCGTTTCGGGGTGTGCTGGACCAATTCGATCGTATGGGCATCGTTCTCTGACACGACTGCGGATATACACATAGCCCAGCCAGCGACCTGATATGCCTGAGACGACCCAGATGGAGTGAAGTTCAAGGTGGCCTGGGGATGCGTTGCTGGAGGCATATGGAATGAGCAGATACAGGAGAAGTAGTTCCGCCGGTAGCACGTCCATTCGTTATCTGCCAGGAAGAAACCCTTGTCGATCATGCCATTGATCTCGGGTTTGACTTGATTATTGGGGGCATCTGAGTAATATAGGACACCGTGCATTGTCATCCCCTGCAGGGGCGGAATGTTCTGCTGTTGCTTCGAGGAGTACGAGGAGTCCATCCTGCCGATGCTATTGATATTACCTGGGTGATTGGTGAAACCAAAGTTAGGGCTTGGGGCTGATGGGATGGGATGGCGTCGGAGCCCACCTGGGAACGAGGGAGATCTCGGCGTGTGTTCCGGTGCTCTCCTGAAAGAAGGTGTTGCTGGCGTATAGAGGTCTCGTGTGGGTGGAATCGGTAATGTTGTGGATCGGAGGGCATGTGCCATGCCCGGGGTAGAAGTGCTACTCCCACACAGGTAGTGAGTTGCAATATCCAATGTGATAAGGGAACGAATGATTGGGATAGTCAGCAGAGCTAGTTTGGTGTATTACGTACCTGGAGCCAAGGCGAGACCTTGGGTCTATTTGGTGCGAGAAGATGTTAGATGTGGGAGCATAGAAGGGCCCCCCACTGTCGGGTGAATAGGCTGGTGTCGAGTTGAAGACCGATGTGTGGCCCGGAGGATAGAGATTTATGACTGGAGAGGGTTGAGCTGAGCTCTCGAGTGTCAGGGGGGAGGTACTGGAGTCCTGACTGTAGCTGCCGGCACACACATATCAGCAAGGCTGCCCGATGGGCCAACGCCAAGTATCCATTGCTAGCGTCAAAGAAGCCTGCAACCGAGAATGCAGTAACTCGTTGTCCACGCGAACGAAGCACAATGTCCTTGTGGGACAGCTTGTAGTACTGCCAGCTAAGAGTGTTGCACAGGTAACAGCAGACTACAGGCTCGGGAGGGCTGCTGCGAACACCATATGCGGCAGCAAGCGGAAGGGTCTAGGAGATCTGAGTAGCACTATCACGCTACGGAGAGCTGGGCACTACCCTTGCGTTCCGTGACTGTGTGATTTGGACTAGGCATGGGTAGGGAGGGGGCCAGGAAGTATGGGCAAGTTGACTGGCTGTACTTCCTGTTTATGGGAGCGCATGCGGGTTCTTTGAATGACCTTGGTGACCCAACAGGGGCAGTAAGGCTCTTGATGAGACCCCGGGTCTCCTCGGCCTTCTCACCCCTGCCGATTGCAATACTCAATGATAATTGGTGGTGGGCAACGCAGAATGTGCTATGGGAAGCGATTTGGCAGAGAGCAGACCAGCCCAAACTGCGCTGAATAGTATCTTTGGGCAGCCGCAAGGGGCCATATCAGGGGCCATAAGGCGGAGAAAATATCAGAGAAATGTACTCACCGCATATCAGAATGGCTGGGCAAGTCGAGATACTCCAGCCCGGGACACGAGGGCGATGGCGCAAAATCGTGCTGTGGTGAAAGAGAATGTTAGACTCAGTGACAGAACCCCTGTTCCAAAACCTGGTTGAAGAACGTCGGAAGATCGAGCAGCGCATCGGCAACTCTAAATCGTCATTGCCTTCAGAACGAAGTTTCCGGCATGTCTGCGTGGAGAGCAAGGAGGAAGAGACTGGTATTGCCGGTGCACGTGCCTGTCGCCCACCACAATTCAAGTTAGTTACCCGGGATCATTCTGGCGGAGTGGATGACGATGTGTAGATATAGCCACTAAATAGACAGAGATCAAAGGATAAGAGGGGAAAACAGAAGCAGCAGAATGATGTCTGGCGTGCACGAATTGCGAGGCTCTGGCTTTTGGGGGAAGGCAGACCAAGGCAGACGCACGCCCGGTTTCGAGGGTAAGCTGTGGCGTGTGCTTGCTGCACCCTGGTGCAGTACAGTGACCTTAGGGTACAACGGAAGACTTTCTGAGCCCAATGAGGATGGTGTGTGTCTGGTACATGAGCAGAGGGGAGACCCCGGTTTGAAGAATGTATAGGGTACATTGATCTCCCGGGATTGAGAGGCGCCTGTGTTGTACAGCTGCATGCCCGCCAATTTTCCGCGTCTCTGGCTGCTAGTCGTTTTCCTGACTGAGGATGACCGAAAGCTGGCTGAAACATCAAGTCGGTGCAATCGCGACATCTCCCAAATGAAAAGCACTCTGCCGCTTAAAGTTCTGCCATATGAACCTCGACGCTTTCCGCGATAGACCCGCCCGAGATCGCTCCAGATCTCATGAGGAGGTTTTGGCTCGCAAGATTGTCGAGGCTCAGTGTATCCGAGAGGTATGGAAGAAACAGCCAGATTTGGGTTGAGACAATCAAGAGATACAGGGTGGTGCGTAGGTAGGATCGCTTGGCGTGTACTCACTTTCTGAAACTTGCTGGACCGTCCCAACGCTCTTGTCCTTCAGCGCGGCATCCATTACAGCAACTTCTTCCTCGAAGATTCAGCCGACATGCCGATGATTGGCAACCTGGTCCAAGACAGCGCTCTCTGTTCCGGGGGCGACCCAACCTAAGGTGTGCCTCGACGGGATTCGGCACAGCCGAGTCGAATCTCAAGCAATTCCGCGCCACATGGTTCGTATGGAGAACGATAGAGTACCGAGCAGACTTGCGTGCATATCAAAAGCATGTAAGCCAGTGAGTGTATAATTACCTTTGGGATTTGTGAAGTCATGCGAGGTGTCTCTCCACGAGGTAGAGAGGAATCGTTGCGCAAGAGACAATCGATAGGATCAAGTTGGTACGGGGCCTGCCGTGCCCCATTCCATGGGGTCAACGTTAGCGAAGGTTCGTGCTGGGCTGAGCTGCAGCAGGGAGGCGTATTAGTGCCTTCAGGGGTGTCTCGTCACGGGCCGTAGGGGATGGAGCCTCTGTAACATGGATGCATGGCAATTTCCATTGTCACCACAGCTTGGTCGAGCCTCTTCTCCGGCGGTCAGATGATGCTTCTGGCCGCACATGGGCATATCATACGAGCGGCACGACAGAGCAGGCGGATTCTGAGATGTTGGGCTTTGGATTAAGCAGCGCTGACCGACCTTGAGATGTACTTTGGCCCTTGTCATTCCCGGGGCCTGAGTTGCAATCGCACTCAGAGTGATGATGTCCTGATCGTTTCCTAGACAGATCCATCAGCGTGTCAGCGTCCAGGGACCTTTTCAGAGAGTCATTGAGTATCTGCGAGGAATGCACAGGGGTGAAGCTCGCATAGGGCCCGTGAAATACAGAGGGAAGTAGGCAGCTCGACGACAGCTAGCCATTGCGCATGCTTGAACCATTGTACGAGCCGTTGGACCACGGGCGGTAACCAACGGCTGCTCGGCTGGCGATATGATCTCAGCTCGGTCGGTGGGTCGGCGCGCCAGATCTGGAGACGGGGTGTGGAGATGTTTCCCTCCGGATCCGAAGAAGCTGCTTGTCCCAACGTCCGGAGCCCCTCGAGCGGGAGAAGCCCGCCTATCCCGGGAGACTCGAGTTCCGAGACATGGAAAAAGCAAAGACGCGGACGCACTCAACAACGGTGAAGGAAAAAGTAAACTGACATGCACGTCGGAGTGGGTCCTGAATCAGAGTCAGCCGGCGTCCATCAATCTACTTTCTGGTCAGGAACATTGCGATTGGGCCTGCTTTCTCCAGCAGATGCGACTCTGTTCCAAAGGAGACAAGACCCTGGTCGGAGCCCTGCACATGCCAGCCCGTGCCATGTAATGCTTTCTCCATCGGCAGATTGCACGCGGGAGGACGCGAGCGCTGAGCACTGAGCGTAGAGCATAGGCCTAGGCGTCGTGATCCCAGGACATCAGGGGTAAATGGCACTGCCCACGTCGCAGCCGATGTTGTCTATGTTCCCTTCTTTTTCTTTCTTTTGCGGTGGCCCACGGAATTTTGGATTGAGAAGGGGACTGCACGAAGTCTGGGAACGCGGATTGCCCGGCATACCGAGGCGAAGCGAAGAACCAAAATGGTGTGCAGAGTCAAAACATGAAGGGCTGCGTAAACGCTCACTCACCTCCTCTGCTAATTTTCTCGGCTAACTTGCCCGAAAATGGCTTGCGCTTCGTGATAGTTTCTTCCTCCAGAGACTGGAGCTAATTCTCACCGAGGTCTGGATTGCGAATTCGAGGTGCCGGTCAATCGAGGTTTGATGAGGGCTCGAAGCTTAACTATGGGAGGAATCAGGTTGGACGCTTCGTTCTATCCCTTCCTTTCCTGCTTCAATCGTTGTTCCTGCTTTTTCTGCCTTGGGATAGTGTTTTGGTCACTTCCGTTTTGGGTCAGAGCGTGGTGTAGGTCCCCAAAATGCTAGTGGGAATGCTCAAGAGCTCACAGCTGGGATTGTTGTCGTCAGACTACGACTGCTATGCCGTAGTGGAGCTGACCTCGACTCGGAACCTGATCTGTCTGGTCAGGGAAGGTGACCCGAAGTGGATGCAGTAGTTGTTGCCCTTTTCTCGGGGCCTGGTGTAGACTGCAACTCTTCGATGTCGCTGAGGAAGGTGTTCCCTTGATAACGGGAAGGCTCGTGGCACTGGTGACGTTGATGGTGATGGGGCGGGTTGATGTTGTCGCTTCCCCACAAACACAGATAAAAGACAGAAGCGTACAAGACCTCTATTGGAGTCCCAAGACCGTTATAAGGCGTCCGATATTGCCCGGGTATATGGTTGGTCTGTGAGGGTGGTAGATAGACCGATGGACGGCTAAACGGCTGGACAAAGGGCTGACTTCACTGGACCCAACAAGGCTGGATATAGTGCGTCCGGTGGTTGGTGAAGTGCAATGCGAGGCGACGCAAGTTGAAGCACTTATCTCATTTGGCTTTCTGTTACCCTGGCACAGTGGCTTGACAGGATCGTACAGATGCGGAGGCTGGTGGTGGGAGGCTCAAGGGGAAGGTGTACAAGTGATACAGAGTCAGAAGAGAGGAGCTCCAGCGACCTTGCATGCAGGTGATCGAGGGTGTGTTGCTGATAGTGAGTAGCCCAGGACAGGGAAAGACTTGGGAGGACTCGAGATGTCTGGTGCTTGTTGGTGACGGATGAGTGAGAAGCGTCTGCCTTCTTAAACGTGAGCAGATTGGTTGCGCAGACTTTCAAGACAACGCCAGAAGCACACAAGGACGAACAATTTGTGGAGATAGCGAGCTCGAGCCTCTTTGAGGTCGATTCTTAATTCTTGGAAGTCCAAGTTTGGCAAAGCAAAATTGGCCAGAAGATGGGAAAGGATAGGGGCGTGAGCTATATGGGTGTACCGATCTAAGCCAGGCGAATGGGGAGGAGAGTGTCTTCCCAGCTTGCTGCGCTGACATTGTTAGAGCAGTACCAAGTTGTCTGCAGGTACAGTACCTACGTTCAGGCGAGATAATATAGTGGTAGCCACGTATCAGTGTCGAAGCATCTCCCAACGGACGACTCCAAGCCTCAGCTCGTACCAAGTCCTGTACCTGACAATCAAGCAAGAACCCGCTGGCGCCCCCTCCCAAGGCAGCTCTAGGTCTCTGGAGCTGCAACCAAACGGCTTCCCTCACCTTGCCTCCAAGGCCGCCAGAAAGACCATTGCTCGGTGATGACCCATGGCCTGTTAAGTGGTAGAGTAGCATGCGTCTTTCATTGTTGCTCTTCCTTTTGCTGCCGAATTCAGTCTCGCGAGGATCCTCATCTGGAGAGCCAGCTACCCTCATGGGTAGGGCACAATATGGGGAAACGATAGCAGGGGACGGATTCTTTTCAACGCCTACCCTCCCTGTGCATCTAGAAGCTGATGGCAATGTACTTGAAGTTCTCCGAGATCCGGGCAGGGTATCGATTGACGGTACCAGTGGCACAGTTCCCAGCCTTGTCCCTGCCGCGGACTGAGACTGAAGTTTTCGAAACATTCTGCTTCCATGCATCCAATATGCACCTACCCTACCGTCGAGACAACCACTCTATCATACGCCACAAACTTTCGATCTGATTGGGTAAAGATCTGCCCGGCCAGAGGTTAGTCTAGCAACGGGTAGCTGCAGCAAGACTGGCAGTTTTTGGGCGACCTCAAGCTGGTCCCCGCGAGTTAGATTGGGCGTGCCTGACCGTCAGAAGGACCGTCGTCATTATGCTCTGAGATTGCCGCAGTTGGTCTCGTCTGACTTCGACTGGACTTGCTGACCCCTTGGGCATGGAACGGAATGAGCGAGTCTAGACGAAGGCTGAGCCGCAAGAAGCGTTTTTCCAGACCGCCTTAGGACTAGGGTTCGCTTCTCAATAGCCGGGCAAGATTGTACAGTCCTGCTAATGCCGTTGCCGCCTGCATCGATCAAGGTAGTAGCCAACCAACTACCCCTAGAGCCCGGAGCTAGGCAACTCGAAGTTTCCAAAGGTTCCTCAACTATCGGCCCCGAGATCGTCCTATCTCCCGTCTCGGTGCTTTTCCTGGCTTGACAGGTTCGGCAACGGCCGATCATGAAACTTGCTGCTGTGCTAAGGTGTGTCGAACGCGAGTGAGATCGCTGTCTTTGCGTAACCAACCGGGCACTTCTTCAGCCAGCACGTGAGCTGCTGGGATAGAGGCCGCCCTAGACCTGGAGGCAGCTAGATGATAAATTCCAGCATGTCCCAGCTCGTAGAAGGTTTCTATGACGGATGGACTAGCACGCCGTTTGCTGACGCCAGTCGCTCACTGTTTGTCTACTAGCGCAGATACGCCAATAAACCGAAGCTCTAGGCCGATGGGCCACCGGACCCCGTCGAGTACTTCCTGCAGTCATTGTATTATCAAGGACTCCGGTCCAGAGCGGCTGCTTGGACAGCATGCAGAGATGAAATGCACTCTGGGAAGGGTCGTCCAAGTAAAGGGAGTTGAAGGGGTGGCCCATGTTCTCTGCTCGATGACCTGCATTAAGGGGCTCCGCGGGCCAATCAGATCAAGCATTACCCGAGGCGTCTGATTTCACCTCACAAGGGCAGATCGAACTACTGGTCTCCCTCGATGGCTGACTGTCCGAGGCCGCAAGGCTCTGGCTGAATCTGAGGGCATGCCGAATGCTCAGCTGACGCTTTATCCTGGTAAGCCGTTGCAACTTGAACGATCCAGGGGCAAGGGGGGGGGCCTTGGTCTGTCCGTACCTGGTCTTCGTGCCGGACTGTGACCTCGGTGGGGTCAACGGCGGACTTTCCAATGGTCCTCGTGTTTACCGGACCATGCAAAGGTTTCTTAATATAAAGATGACGCATTTGGATCTGTGGACTAGTGAGTCGACTGGTCGAATCATCGCTTAGGCCGCCTGCGCAGCTGCCGTTTGCTTTGATCCGGTGTGCATCTGTCCAGCAAGCCAGCAGGACCAGCCACCGCGGCCCCGTCATCAGCACATCCACGGGACTTGGCAACTGCAGCTACTTTGCTTGTTTCAGCTGAGCGCGTTGTCGGCCATCTCCCTCCTATCATTCACGAAGCCGAAGCCAGCAGCCATGGCGCTTGTGCATACTTATCGCCCCTTGGTTCCAGCATCAGGAGTAGCCGGTCTTGAGTTTTTCTTTGTAGATCTACCGTGATCACAGAACAGAACAGGAAAACATGAGAGAGATTGAACTCGAAGTCCTGTATTCCTCAGGCCACTCGCGGGAAGCTAGGGGCAGGCATCGTGTTAATCGCCTGTGAGGGCCTAGTCGCGGCTAACACACCATCCAGTAGAGATGCCTTGTGTTCTCCAGCCTGAACGATCAATTTGCTTCTGCCACATTTTCCGTGCCATGGTCAGTTGGGACTGAAGAGGTTTGGTCGGTTCGGCCCGTTACCTGTTGGACCAGCAGGGCTTTTATGGTGACGGCAAGAAGGGCCAAGCGTATCACTGGTTTCCGTGCGGACAAGTTGCAACCTTTGTTGCCAGACAAAGCATCACTCTTGTAACGAGCAGGGTCTCCATATAACAGGATGGAAGAAAGCCCCCATGGTGTTGCGCACCTCGCCCCCCCCTCCCATGGTTTACCGCATCGTCTCCCGTAAGACTCCAGATCTTGTGCGATGTGACAGCTCAACGGTACTTTTCTTCTTCAGGACTTTCGCCGTCCTGATGGCGGAGACGGTGAAGCTTTGAGCATTCAGAATAGGCTACTGCTGTCCACAGGTCTGTTGTTGCCCTGCAGAAAGCGAGTCAAAGGTGCATGAACGCATCCAACTGCTTGTTCAACCTCAATCAGAGCCAGAGGTTGAGAGCGTGACACAAACCCGTGCAAGATCGCTGGGAAATCAAAAGAACGATGGGGCGTTTATTGGGGAAAGTTGTGGAGAGTGAATGCTTGAAGGGACGGCAACGAGAAGCAATAGCCGTGCTCACGTCGGTGGCGGGGTCTGAAACGCAAGTACACATTCGTATCAGAATGCGAGGACGGCTCTTGTATAGAGATGATCAAAGTCCGGGTATGCCGCCAGCAGCATGGAAGGATCAGGATACTACCAGTGAACATGCGGCGCGATACTGCTATGTCCAATGTGGCCACTTGAAAGAATCCTCGAATTCGGTCGAGGCCGCGGGCAATATGAAGGGCGGTGCGGGCGCGGGCGCGGGCGCGGGCGCAGGTGCGAGTGCGAGTGCGAATGCAGTGATTTGTGGTGTGGTGATCCGCATAGTGGTGACTTTTGCGGTGTGCTCTAAGGCAGAATCAAGGTGCATGGAGAAGTAAAAGGTACTTCGCGGTACCTTGACAGCCCTTGGGTGTGAAGACCCACATAAGAGATTCCAGGCCAATGTTCTAGTAACTCCAACCTTCCGCCTTTCCAATTCAGGCTAGCATCGTGGTACAGTACCCGGACCCCTGCTTGCCCTCTGGACGACTTTTGTTTCAGGAAGGAGCGTCTTCACTACTTGCGGATACTACGCAAATTCACCACATCCCAAATCCTCAACGACACATGCACTTCTACAATTCTACCGCTGCAGGCCTTGCAGACCACATATCTTTAATGACCGGTGAAAGCCTCAATGTCGCCATTTTGTTGATTGGGCAGCAGAGTCCTCCGCAAGTTGCATTCATCTGACCCAGCACTGGCAAACCGACAGCCTAAGGGACTCATCCTTCAGCGATAAGCTTGGGCCCTGCTGGAAGCTCGCGAGGCGTATGTTTCCTGCGTCTGTTATCTGAGATGCGGCTCAATCCAAAGTGTTGAACTCGCATGTTTCGGGCTCCAGGCCAGTTGCATGAGTCGGGATGACCCCTGAGACATCACACCACTCAACCACAGACAATAGAGGAGGCCGCGCATCGGTAAAGGTCGACCATGTATGCTGCCTCTTGAGGATGTGGACAGCGGAGCGGCCAACTAGCCCTCCTGTAAACCGAATGCTGCTCACCGGTGGGCCCTCAGGCTTGACTTTGGCAAGTGGTTGATGCGACCCCTACAGTTCCTCCGTTGTTCTTTTTGAGCAAAGCCAGAACGTCATCGTAGTGGTGCATCTATCACCAACGAGGCACCTTGTCTAGGGGAGGAGGCATAAGGCAGAACGTACCTGAATACGGCGGATGAGTCCCCAATGCATGCCTGGGAAGTTTGACCTATTCGTACTCACGGACGAGTCAACCCCCGTACATTTCCCGGGCAAACCCTCTGGCTTTCAGTGCCTAAGTCTGTATCCATTTCCGCTTTTCTTGGCCGTCGTTCTCACGAGTTTGAATCTCGATACCTCGAGGCATCCTTGACGTGCATTGTCCACCATCGGGTTTGCAGAAACGAAAGCGGAGAACAGCTTGCTCCCACACGTTCGTCATCTCTTGCCGGCTACCAAAGGGGTTGTATAAGGAAGTACCTGGACAAGACGCATTGTACGGGACTGGACCACAACAAGCAGGAACGGTACACAAAGCAGGGTTCTCACTTTACCGATTATATTCACTAGCCAATGGGTGACTGGACCGTCAACGTGTCGAACACGGCATGAGTCAACTAAGAAGCCGCAGAGGATTGGCACAGGATCCATTAACGGACCTTGACAGCGCGGCGTGTCTCAGAGACACCTGTGTCGGTGCCATTGAAGACGCTCTTCAGGGATGGGCTGCTTGCCCCCGGATGCCCTGCACAGTTGATGATATCGCTAGAGCGTGGCCCGACTACGTCCTGATGGATTGGGATTCTACGACTTATGGTTCTCAGGATCCGACACCAGCTACATGACGCGAGATTGCACTGGCCGCTCCGATCTAAGTGCAGCCCACCATCGGTCATACTCCATCGTCTGAGCTACAGACAAGCTTGTTCCTGGCGCAGGGTGGTGACTCAGTACAATCGCACTCACTTGACCATCCTTCTGCAGTCCAGTCAAGCCATGCTGCGCTCCGATTGTTTTCTCGAGATTCAACTCATGTCCGTCAGGGCCAACCGGGCATGGCTGTCACGATGATCGCTTCGACGTCATCACTCGGAAGATAACCTGGCTTCATACATAATGGCCTGACGAAATGTTGCCTCAAGATGCTGGTGCCCTTGCTTGGTACTGGCCGACGGCTTCCAAGGGATTTGCCAAGAAATATCGGTTCGGTATATACTCAACGTAGGCAACTACAGCTGTGACGAAGAGGCAACTGACCGCCTTTATCATCTGGCATCAACATCGCGACCTGCGCGTTCATAATCTACGCAGCTTCTTCGGCCAGGCGACTGATTGTCTAGCTTGCTATCAGAGTACATCAAGCAGAGTTGTGAATCAATCGGCTGGGCTGGGCTATGCTCCCGCGTCAACCTCCAACTCGGCAATTGTCATGGAATGATCCTAGCTCCAATCTTGACTTGTCTGTTGGGTACCAACCCTAGCAGACATTGCTCAAGTGTATATCGTCAGGACCCACCAGATTGGTGATGTCTTCCGTGATGTTGCCGGAACGGCACCCCTGGGCTGTCAGAAACTGAAGCACCACTGCCACTGCCTGAAACCGCAGAGCCTGAAGCACGGCTTTCCGCTGAGGCCGTGCGATCGACCCATGGGTATGGCTACACAAGAAGGTTGTACACCCGAAGACCACAGGCTTCAATGCCGCTTTCACAACAAACCTCCTCAACCCGACAGAAAAAGTCTTCGGTGGGGTTGACTAGCTGCTCCTAGATGTTGAAACGGAGGCACAACGGCAGAGGTACTTTTGGGCAGAGTCTACCTCGCCAATCGCTTCGTCAGGGCCTAAAAGCAAGCAATGAGCGTCGGTTGTCATATGACCGCTCCAAGGTCCAGGCTCGGCAATTGGCGATGGGTAAGGGACTGCCTCTGTTACAATACCGTGCTGCAGATGATAGTCCCAGAACGATTGCTAGTTACACGAACCGCCCTATGTTCTTCAGACGATCTACAGCAACACTTCCCGACTAAAAAGAAGGGGACCCGAGGAACTATAACTGACACCAGCTCCGATTGCTTTTTCGCAACGGCAAG
Source organism: Cytospora leucostoma (assembly GCA_003795295.1). Classification (NCBI taxonomy): domain Eukaryota; kingdom Fungi; phylum Ascomycota; class Sordariomycetes; order Diaporthales; family Cytosporaceae; genus Cytospora; species Cytospora leucostoma. Next base: position 590,723 of record LKEB01000013.1, on the reverse strand, counting down.
TGGAGATTGGGCCTTGTTTCCAGCCAACAGACGTCTTGAGTTCATGGCTCGCGAATGATGCATGGCAAATAGGCCATGAGGCAAATATTGCAAATCTCGCTCATGCTGCAGTGGGCAGCTTCGACACATCTGCCGAAATATGCCTCCACTCCCATCGGACCATAGCAATAATATGGATCCAGTGTATAGTGACTGAACCCCTCCATGGCCTCGTCCAGATCCGGCCCTAAGTGTCCGTAAGTGTTCGCTAAGCGCTTCCAAATCGGGCATGACTTTCTCTGCCGAAGTCAAACGCGAATGTTATGATGATCCTCCGTGGCTCTTGCCACGGTATCCTCAATCGGCTCGGGCTTGCACTGCCGCGGACTTCATGCAGTGGCCCAACACGACCTATGGACTGGGCTGTTCGTTCGTCTGAGAAGGTCTTCCACCGAGGCGGTACGCACGATGAGGCGACGACTGTCTACTGGTTGACGAGGAGGTGTCCTGATGGGTAATCGCGAGGCGCCTCACTGCCGAAGACCTCGTGCCATCGATCCGGTCGAGAACTGCTTCCTGGGCAGGGGTCGAGCATCCACGGAGTGTTTCAGGCCACAGGATGTTGCCATGATGACGCCGGGAAGAGGCATGTCATTTTAGGGCTCCTTTCTGCATGTCCCGCCTCGAACTCAACGGTATCTGATGCTGGCCGCCTGCCCAGAGAAACATGCGCCTCCACTCGTTCGTTGTAACGTGTTACGGGCCCTAAACCTTGGGGCCGGAGCGCCGCATCTGGTCAAAGTAGATGTCACATACACGATCAAGACTGGTCCGTTAGCAGCAGGAAATGGGCAGTCTCACTGCTGGTCGCACAGGCATGGATGATGGAGACAACTTGGCGGCCCGTCATTATGATGATCCGGGGAATCTGGATGATGAGGATGCCGCTTGCATAGCTCACAAGTTCGGCGGGTGGTGGTGCACAAGTGATAACGCCTTGCGAGACTCTGTCTCAGGGGCGAGCCAGAACGGGAGTATGCTTCAGAAAGGCAGGCCTCCTCCTTGTGCGAGGACGCGTGACCGTCAACGTGATTTGCTCTCGCGTATACCGAGCTTTGTTTGCTTCACGCCCCGATCCCCTCCCCCTCCCCCTCCAGCCCTTGCCATCCGAGTCCTTACATTGGCTCCATCCGCGGACGGCGAATGGGAGTGGCCCAACGACAGGGCCGGCGACAACAGGTGCAGGGAACGCGCCAGCAGGGGACCTGCCCGACGACAGAGTCAAGCCGGGACCTGTATCACAGGCGACCTCGTCATCCACCAGCCATGCCCCATTAGGGGGATGATCGATAGTACACGACAGAAGAGCAGCGGTGCCACCACATTGACGGATGACTACATGGAAAGAGGCGGCGTGCTGACAAGCACTTGATCGCCAACGTGACGAGAAACGTGACCGGTCAGGCAGCAAATCATGTGTGCGAAGAAGAACCAAACACGGTACGCGAGATCCAATCTCCCCCTTGGTGCCGTGCGCCATTGCAGCCGCCCGGCGTGCAAACCAGTCTCCTCGCAGGGAGGTTGGTCAGGCGAGGACGGCGCGCACCAGGCGGCCAGGCTGCGAGGGCAATAACCAGGGGTCTATTAGTGTGTGAGCAATAAGGGGTGAGCCGGGCGACTGTGCCTTTCGTGCCTAGGTGGGAACGCTCGGGTTGGACTGCTCGTGTACCTGCCCCTTCTCTCGCTCGTTGGGCTCAGCAGCCCTCACTGGAGACCAGACCCGAACCTCCACACCAGGAGCTGCCAGCTTCTATTGAACGAGCGGCCCGAGGTCTTTGCCGAGGAACTCTAGGCACTTCAGGCAGAAATGCAGTGGAATTGGCCGTCGAGATACGGAGACCGCCGACAGCATGTCTGCTAGTTCTTTCCTATCTATCTGAGAAGCCTTCAAAGGTCCCCCAGATCTCTTGAAGGGGACATAACTCGGGGGCATAACTCATGGCCCTTCCGCCATGCATGCATCGCCGAGAAAGCTCTGCGTGATTGTCAAACGTTGTCCCTCAGCTAGCAGAGCACTCACGGTTACAACGAGGACCCAAGTAGCTGTCAAGTAGATTAGGTACCTGTCGACCTAGGTAGGAGGTAGGTATCAATTCGCTACTTGTCGGGATGGTAACGTCCAGAGTTCGGTGTGCGTGAGCAAGGCTCCTGACGTTGAAGGACCCCTGGCTACCTAGGTACTTCCTCAAGTGGTATGTGATAGGGTATAGATATGTATATCGGTGTATTGCAGCGCCCAGCGGCCATCAAATAGGCGCCTTCCAGGCCACTTGGGGGGTCTCCGCCAAGCAAAATCAGGGGGCGTTCATGTATGTGACCTTGATTGTCGATGTACCTGTCTATGATGTCGTGAGACCTGATTGTCGTCGAAAGGCCCATAAAAAGGCACACAACATTGATGAGATGAGGATCAATTGATCACT
>LKEB01000013.1:509573-588235 GCA_003795295.1 Cytospora leucostoma | reverse complement strand
CGGGCGGCATGGGAGGACCTTTTTGGCGCACGAGTCGAGGTGGTGGCATTTACTATGTACACCAGCCTATGGTTGTGCTAAACACAAGCTACTGTACAGTAATAGCTATACTTGGGTACTGTCGTAGTGGACTTTGATAGGACCACCAAGGTACCGCTTACCATCCATCTCCCGAGGTCAGTATCTACACCTCACCTCGGTGGCTGGGCAGTCAGTCGTCAGGCTTCCGGATCCCCCTTTCGCTTCCATCGGCCGAATCAGATGGGTCATGGTGACATTTGACGACAGCAACAATTGATCCTATGCTAAGAGATAAATGGACCGGCAAACTTGAACGAGTCGAGTGATCCTAGCCAGGTCTGACTCACAGCTGCCAGTAGCCGTCGGGAGTGGGAGTCTTTCTGTCCACGGGTCGTCGTCCTCTTCCCCTGTTTAGCCTACAGTCAAGTTCAAGCAGCCAGTCTATCTGCCTCTCTTGATCTGAATCTCAATCTCAGTCTCAAGGGTCTATTCCACTCACCGAGTCTACTTCCGGGCGCGGCACTTTACTCACCTGAATTCTCACAGCAGCGGGTGACTGAGGGGGATCAGGACGAGGTCACATCACATACACCTCTTGGCACGTTGGGGTACCACTACCGGCATCCCAAGGTTTGGTACTGGTAGGTAGGTACCTGACCTGACCTGGCCTGGCCGGACCGGACCTCTCGAGGTTATGCCCAAGAAAAGGCATCAGAGCAGATACTCCAAGCCGCAGTCCACAGCTCCAGCATCTCTAGCCGGCAGCTCGAGCTCAGCTGCTGGTCGTAACGGGAACCGTGATGGTGGTGAGTGCGAGGTCTATTTCCCACACACCACATCTCACCTAGAATCTCTCTCACTACACTACCTACTATGTATACACCTATACTGGGCCGCATCTGCCTTCTCAGTACCCCCTACCACCAGCCCAACTTCCAGGCTCGCGTTCACTACGCTAAACCTGATGCACATGCCCGCCACACATGTCGCCTCGGGCGCACTCACCATGGAACACCTCACCTCACCTCACCTCCCGTGCCCCATGCTATGCATACCTAGGTACTGATGTGGTGGCGTTCATGGCTTTGTAGATCACGATCGATCCAGTGTCAACCAGCTCCTGGCTTCGCTGCGGCGTACGAGGCTGAGCAGTGACCAGCAGGCGTCAGCCAGTAGTGCCGCAGACATCGCCGCCCCAAGCGTCCCGCCGCAGATCCGCCAGATCCTAGCCCTCCCGGAGACACCGGCGCCTGCCCCGAGGCCGCGCGCTCGCCTCCACCCCAGGGTCGACGCCCAGGGTCGAAGGCTGCCTGCTGGGCCGCCGCCGCCTCGCAGCTGGCTCTCCCGGCCTCGAGATGCCCCGGGGCTGGTGGACTTCAGCGTCTCGGCTGCCGCGGACTATGAGGGCCGCCAGCTCCCCGGCCTGTACCGGCCCGAGGGACGCAGTCTGATGGGTATTGTCATGCGCAGGATGGTCCTTGACTGGGAGTTTCAGAGGTCTTATAACCTCTACTACCTCTACTCCCTGCCAGACCGTGTCCGGATGGCTCTCATCTCTTACCTGGCCACCTTCTACGAGCCGGGCCTGTCACTGTCGGACTTGAAGATCTTACTCCTACCGCACTTACCCGAAGATGATGGCCAGGACTACGGGGCTGAGCCAACCCTGAGCCCCAGCGCCCTGAACGAGGGCATCACCCACCTCGACCTTTCGGCGTCCGTCGGTCGTTCGATCAGGCTCCGCGAGCTCTCGAGCCTGCTGTTCCCCGTGCAGCACGACGCCGCGAGCCCAGAGCCCCTGGACTCCTGGGACGCGGCCGAGACCTCCACCACCACCACCACCACCACCATCCCCCGCCCCCTCCTCCCCAACCTCACGCACCTCTCCCTCGCCGCGGCCCCGGCGACGAGCCCCGCCGCCTCGTGGAGGCAGCTCCTCGCCCTGTCTCGACACCTCCCCACCCTGACGCACCTCAGCCTCGCGTACTGGCCGGTCCCCTCGCTGACGCCCAACGCCACCTCGGCCAACGCCAAGGTGGTGACGGCGGCGCAGGGCGGCGGCCGGGTGGTGCAGTACGGGGGCGCGAACCCGTACAGCCACTCCCTCGACGGCGACTGGTCCGAGGCGGTGCTGATCCTGCGCAAGCTGAGCCAGGCGCTCTACGGGCTCGAGCACCTCGACCTCACGGGCTGCGCGGCCTGGGCGCGGGCGCTGACGGTCAGCGTCGGCCTGGACGGCGGGAAGAGGGACATGGTCGACTGGGTGGGCGACTGGGGGAAGGTGGAGAGGCTGGTGCTGACTACCGGGTGGTGCGCGCCGCGGCCGCATGGTGAGGGCGAGGGCGCGGCGGCCAGGGCGGAGAGGTTCAGGGACATCCTCGGTACGGCGAGGGGTACGGAGCGGGCGATCAGGGCTAGGAGGGCTGGGAGGGGGAGGTTCATCACCGTCGAGACGGATAGGGGCCTCGATGAGGAGTAGATAGGTGGGCTGGTGGGTTAGTGGTTGTCTATAGCTCGGACTGTCATGATTGTATATGCTCATGTGCTTTTGGCTTGGTCTTGTGTGGTGCTCCTTCGTCAGGTCTCGTGTGTGTAGTGCCGGCTGACTACCTATGTAGTCCTCGATGTTCGTTCCCATCTGTAGCAGATTGCCGGTATTCGATGTGCCTTGCTCCGTAACTGATCTAGAGCAAATCCTGACTCGCTCTAGGCGTGATCTTACATGGCTTCCATATTGCAAACATGGATGCATTATCGTCTAGTTGGGTGTATCGAGACCCCGACCTCAAGTGCTCTCTGTTCATAGCCATGTTCATTCTGGTCACTGGAGTGATGTGATGCAATCCGCGGCCAAGATTGTCGCCTCGATACCCTATATCCCTACAGCATATACTAGGCGAAGTCAAGGTCACTGGTCATCTGTCTATAGGTGTTGGAACAACAAGGGAGAGGTCAACGGTGAGGCATGTGACGGCTCCCGGCCCTGGTCTGAGGAGTTGCGGCAGAGATGCCAGGAGGTCTTCGTCAGCAGGATATCTGTTGGCCGCACCTCGCTTATTATCGCTTTCTTCCGCTGCAAGACGTGATCTGGCTGGCATAAGGTGTCCAGAACGAAGTCTATACTGTTGACGTGGGCATCACGAGCGGAGCGCAGAAGGGGCTTCTCCGCCCAGGAAGTGGACAGCTTCTCGCTGAACAGTGTCTCTGTATGCTCCTATTTCTAGATTTAGTTGCTATTACAAATGACAACTGACTGGGAAGTCGACATGGTCGAAACAGACTGGGTTCCACGGCACCGTCTGCGTACGAGTCTCCAAGCCTGATGTCGGTCTTCTGATACTCTTCTTGCTACATGTACGGTCGTCAGTCGCATCGTGATGCTGACCAAGTCTGAGAAGGCATGGGTCGCTCACTTACAGCTGTGCTATATATAATCGGGACCGCTGATATGTATGGAAACTTTCCGTTACTCCGCCATACCTCTGGGTCAAGGCATACATACTTGTGCATACAAATCCTGAGCACACCACAATCTCGGTGATTCTCGAAAAGACAAAAGCAGGTCAGTCAAGTAGATCGTGCAAGTGACCCCCCGAGCAACAGCACTACTGGCAAACATCCCCCCCTCCCCCCCCAATCGACCTCATCCCATCTTCTGACCCAGTTACCCAGCTACCCAGCCACGCCGGCGCACATGCCCCAGGTTTCAAACCTCACCAGCTAGACTGCCCTGCCCTGCCCTGCCCTGCCCTGCACTCATAAACAGACCTCACCCCCACATCTCTCACCGAGCAGGTAGTCCAGGTATCCTAGCGGTAGGATACCTCATCGAAAGCTACCTGCAACCCCGATCGCCAAACCCCGAGTTCGATTCCCCCCCTTGGGAAAAAATCTGGACCTGGACCTTGGACCTTGGACCTTGGACTGCACTGGACTGGACTGGACCCGGACGTATACGGCGGAGGTATATGTGGAGGAATATATATGAGATGCGTGGGCATACTATTATCAAACGACAGAGATGTAGGCTGCCTTCGGGTAGACCGAACTCTTTTGTCTTTTTTTTTATTTATTTATGTTCTTACTGAAGGTTGACCTCCTTCTTCTTCTGCTACATCACTTGGGCCTGTGACGGTGAAATTCTTGCAAGCATTGTCTTGTTCTACCTGAATGATTACTCAGTAGGTGATTACAGAGGATACTACTGCTCGCCTGGTGATCAAGTCAATGTTCGCTTTCTACTTATCTACATATGCCAGCAGCCCGTCGTCGAACAACCTCGTCAACGACAGCTCGCTCCTCAGAGGCTCTCCTCCCATCGCCCACCCCACCACGCGCCCCGACGACGCACGCCGACCAACCCCGAGCAGAACCCGGTCAATACCTCCAGATAGCATCCGACATCTGCACCACCTGCGCCATCTCCCTGACGTCGTGCACCCTCACGACGTCGGCGCCCCCCTCCACCGCGGCCGCCACCGTCGCCGCCGTGCCCCAGACCCGCTCCGCCGGCCTCGCCACCCCCGTGACCTTGCCGACGAAGCTCTTCCTGCTCGACCCCACCAGCCACGGCGTGCCCCCGAGGCCCGGCCACGACCGCAGCTCCGCCAGGTGCCGCAGGATCGTGAGGTTCTGCGCCCCGACCTTGGCGAACCCCAGCCCCGGGTCGAGGATGATGCGCCACCTCCTGACGCCGGCCGCCTCCGCCGCAGCGACCCGCTCGAGGAGCTCCTGGGCAGTGGCTGTGATGAGCCCGTCGTCGCTGGGGGGAGGGGCGGGGGGGCCGCTGTCGCCCTCGTTGCCGCTGCTGCTGCTGCTGCTGCTGGAACTACCACCACCACCACCACCACCACCGGTGGATGTGGAGTAGTCGTTCAGGCTGCTCATGGTCTCGGGCGTGCCGCGCATATGCATCAGGCAGACCGTCTTGCCCAGCCTGGCCATGGTGCCCAGCATGTCCGGGTCCAGCAGCCCCGCCGAGACGTCGTTGATGATGTCGGCGCCGGCCCCGACGGCCGCCTCCGCCACGGAGGCGCGGTACGTGTCGACGCTGATCAGCACGCCCCTCGCCTCGGGGACGGCGCGGATGGCCTGGATGGCGGGCAGGACGCGGGCGGTCTCCTCGGCGGCCGAGACCTGGGGCCGCTTCGGGGCCGTGGACTGCCCGCCCACGTCGATCATGGTGGCGCCGGCGGCTACGAAGGCGCGGATGGTGTCTGCGAGGGAGGTGGGGGTGGTGACGTGCGAGCCGCCGTCGGAGAAGGAGTCCGGGGTCATGTTGAGGATGGCCATGACGTGGGTCTTGCGGGAGGGCCTGAGGGCCTGGAGGGGGGGCTGGGACGCGGACAGCGGGGTCAGTGTGGTCAGGGGTGGGGAGGAGGGCGGGAGCTCGTTCAGGTAGTCCTGGGTGAACTTCCATGGGTTGTTTGGGTAGATGGGCTTGGTTGGTATGAGCCTGGTCGGGTGTCAGTGAATGATAGATCTGCAGGGCACCTTGAGGGAGTGTCATCTCTCTTACTCTGCCAGCGGACGGAGTACAAACTCCCGCTCCGGGATGCCTATATGTGGGATCTTGAGCCTCTCGTGATCTACCGTCTGGTCCTCATAGAGCAGGATGTCGAGGTCGATGTTCCGCGGCCCCTTGTCGACCAGCTTCCTGCGGCCCATGGAGTTCTCGATGTCCTGGAGCTGGTCCAACAGCTCCAGTGGCTCAAGCGTTGTCTCGACCTGTCTCGTGTGTTGGTACGTCGGTCACTCGAAGTAGTGAGGCTGAAGTATAAGAAGAAGCGAGTATATCCAACCTACCTCGCAAACGCCATTGACGAACCGATCCTGTTCGGTATAGTACATGGGCTCGGTCTCCCATAGACTACTGGTCCTCTTCACCCTGATGCCCCTCGCGTCCATCTCACGACAGGCCTTCTCAATCTCGGCGATGCGATCGCCGAGGTTGCTCCCCAGGGCGACGTAGGCCGTGCGCGGGGCCCGCTTGGGCTCACCAGCAGCCGCCATGTCGTCGTTGGCGCGCTCTATGCGGATTGACTTGGGCAGGGTGTATCGGGTGAATGCTTTTGGCTGCTGCTGCTGCTGCTGCTGCTGCTGCTCCTCCTGCTTAGATGAGAGCCTTCTCGAGCTCGATGTGAACAGGGATCTTCTTGTTGTAGTAGTAGTAGGAGTGCTGCTGCTGCTGCTGCTGCTGCTGACTACGGCTGAGACTGAGGCTGACGGCCGGGTGTGGACCGTTGCTGCTGACCGGGTTGCCGTTCCTGAGAATGAGGATGAGAATGCATGACTACGAATCTGAGTCGAACAGGAACGTATCGAAGGGAGCGTTAGCCTGGTCATATTGCAGCACACACACACACACCTCCCTGACCGTAGACAAAGGTTAATGAAATTCTACACCAGGAACCGCCTTCAGGGGCTCCACTCCCAAATCATGATTGGGTGTCTAGGGAACGGGAGACGTAAAATTAAGCAAAAAAATAGACGTTTCCGTATAGTCCGGGTCCCGAGTTTCCGGGATCGGGGCATCGGGATCGTGGCTCGGGCTCGGGCTGGGGCTGACAGGCTGAGACTGGACCCTTTTGCGGGCTCTGAGACTAGGCGCCGCGGCGGGTATTAGCGGGTCCATATGGACATGAATTGATTCATGTAGCGTGTAGTGTAGGGCACATATCATAATGCCCAGGTGCCAGGGTGGTTGACTGTTGATCGTACGAGGCTATACTAAGGTCTGTACCTATGTCCGGATACAAAGGACTCGAGGTGAAGGCGCGACGCGGCATCTATACCGAGAACCCCATATAGGTTACTAGGTAGGTAGGTAGTAGGGGGCATCGAACAATGGAACATGGATCTCAACCTCGGCACATGAAGGACGTTTCCATATACGTCAGTCGACTTTTCGTGACACTGGACCGAGTTAACACCTGCTGCGAGTTGCCTCGGCTCGTCGACCCCGGATTCACTTCTCCACACCTGATCGACAACATCCAACATCCAACATCCAACATCCGAACATCATGTGTGCTCAAGTGCTGCTCCTCCTATATCTATCACTGACTACCTAGGTACTATGTGATCAACTCCTTGCCGGACCTACACTCCAACTTATCCTGCCTCCTCTCAACTCACACGTTGTTTGCCGTTGAATCCTTCCCTCATCGATCGCCTTTGAGAGCTGCATAGTGACGTGACGTTCATTCTCATCGCCATCCTGTTAGCATAGCATAGGTAGTCCGCACAACATCATCGTCAAGCCAAAGATGGCCTCACCACGTACGTCTTACCTCTCATGTACCTCCTCATCTCACTTCGCCACAGCGCAGGTACAGCGCAGGCGTCAGGAGGGTATCACCATTAATTAACCCTTCCTGCCAGAGAGAATCCGGACTCCGGTCACCGATCTCTTCAAGATCAACCACCCCGTCCTCCTCGCGGGGATGAACGTGGCCGCCGGGCCCAAGCTCGCCGCAGCCGTGACCAACGCCGGCGGGCTGGGCGTCATCGGCGGCGTCAACTACACGCCCGAGATGCTGCGCGACCAGATCGCCGAGCTCAAGTCGTACCTCGCGGACGAGTCGGCGCCCTTCGGCGTGGACCTGCTGCTGCCCCAGGTGGGCGGCGGCGCGCGCAAGACCAACTACGACTACACCAAGGGCAAGCTGGACGAGCTGGTGGACATCGTCATCGGCGAGGGGGCGAGCCTGTTCGTGTCCGCCGTCGGGGTGCCCCCGCGCGCCGTCGTCGAGAGGCTGCACGCCAACGGCGTCCTGTACATGAACATGGTCGGCCACCCGAAGCACGTGGCCAGGTGCCTCGACCTGGGCGCCGACATCATCTGCGCGCAGGGCGGCGAGGGCGGCGGCCACACGGGCGACGTGCCCACCACGGTGCTCATCCCGGCCGTCGTCGAGGCCGTGAGGGGCCACAGGAGCCCGCTGACGGGCGAGCCGGTGCAGGTCATCGCCGCGGGGGGGATCTTCAGCGGCAGCCTGCTCGCCGCGGCGCTGATGATGGGCGCCAGCGCCGTCTGGGTGGGCACGCGCTTCATCCTGTCGGACGAGGCGGGCGCCCCCGAGGCGCACAAGGAGGCGGTGCGGACGGCAGGGTTCAACGACACCATCCGCACGCTCATCTTCACGGGCCGGCCGCTCAGGGTGCGCAAGAACCCGTACGTCGAGCACTGGGAGAGCGACAGGCAGGCCGAGATCAGGGAGCTGACGGCCAAGGGCACGCTGCCCTACGAGAGGGACCTGGACGCCCTCATGAGCGGGGAGGGGAAGCTGCCCACGGGGCTGGACCTGGGCGGGGCGAAGAGCGCGGAGGATGTCGACCTGGACGAGGTGATGGATCAGTTCCGGCCGTTCCTGATGGGGAAGTGTGCGGCTGTTTGTAATGAGAAGAAGAGCGCCAAGGCGATTGTGGACGAGTTCGTTGATGACGCTGCGGCGGCGCTTCAGAGGGGCAGCCAGTTGGTCAAGGTCCAGTCAAAGCTGTAGATATAACACGGACTAGTCACTGCGAGGGGGAAATCGAGGCTTTGGATATGATGCCGCGGTCTGCCACATCGTCCTCTTTCGATCACTACTGCGCCCACTAACCCCGTAGCTCTACCAATCCCGTGTTAAACCCAGAATACTGGGAGCCTGCCCACCCCACCTAGTCGACAATACTAGCACCTGGGAACTCGATTCTAAAGTCCAAACCTGGACTAGCTTTCTGCTGTCAAGGCAGATCCAGATCCGGGCAGTCCCTCGGGTCAGCATAGAAGACGCCACCCAGCTCCTCGACAACCTCGCACCGCTCCTCCATATCAAAAGCATTATATATCTTCGCCGCCCCGACCTCCTCCGCCCCTCCCCTGGTCGTGCCGAGGACCCACACGCCACCCCCAGCCGGCCACCCGACCATGGAGGAAGCCCTCGCCGCCGCCGCCGCCGCCGTCGTCACCACCACCATACACGCCATACCCGTAGCGATAATCCACGTCGTCGAGATCGCTGAAGTCGACAACAACCGACATGGAATAGTGCCACTCGCTCTCCCACCACCTCGCGCCCGGCCGGCGCATCCCGTCGCAGCGCGCCTCCTCGTCCGGCGCGGCTCCGCTGCGCACCGTGTCCCTGGAGCGGTCCAGCCCCAGGAGCTCCAGCTCGACGCCGGAGGGCGTCCAGGATGTAGGCCCCGCCCCTGGCCGGCCACCCCTTGACCTTGGCGCCCGGGCCGGCGCCGAAGTGTACTTGGTGGCTCTTGTCTTCTCTCCAGTGGCGGTGGGGGCTGGCAGGTTCCGAGCGTAGGACCTGATCGGCCCCCGGGGCTCGTCGTGTCCAGGGGCGCCCTCTCCCACTCTTCTGGGACGCTGAGGTAGAGGATGGCGCCGAGGACGAGGGTGCATACGAGGAGGCCGAGCATGCTCTTCCTCGTTGGCCTTACGTGCTTCGGTCGAAGGCGTGGGATGGTAGGGGGCGAGGCATCCCCGGGGGGGGGGATGGGTGGATCTCGGACCATCTCCGGATTATATTCTGACTCGGCAGCTCCTTATCAAAGTCCGGACCACTAATGTTTGGGTGGAAGACAAGGGCGGCGGGAGGTCAAGAGTCCTGCGCAGTGATGTCGATGGTTGGAAGGTCACGGTCGAGGTAACATCCGCTGTGCCTCACAACCTATACATACTCGTCTCCTGATTCACACACTTTACATACGCGCCAAGGTCGTGTGAGATCGCGATATGGATTGATGCCAGCATGGATACACTCCACTTCTCTGCATTTACCAGGACCTGCAAGCTCTTGCGATAGGTGAAGCGTAAGATGGTGCCTATTTCCTCACGAGACTTTGTGCAAGTAATCATCGTTTCATTCCAGGATTCCTTCTCGGTGGTCAGCCGAGACCCTCGCTTGAACCTTCCCAGGCTCCAACATTTTGTGAAGTCCTGCTTTCGCGACGGCCTCGATGGCCTCGATGGCCTCGTCCTGGCCTACCGACTTCTGCCTGTTGTAGCCAAGTATACCCTAGGTTGAAATCGCTGAGTGCCCTAATGACAATCGCAACACTTGCCCAGATCTCGACTTTGGTGCGTGCTTCCTCATCTAATCCAGCGAACGCGACCTTGAGAGCCTTGTTGGCATCTGCGAAAGCCATGCTGGTGTGTGCAGGCAGGAGGTAGGAGGCAGGAGGCAGGAGGCAGTCGTTTTGTATGTGGTCACAAGTTCCTGGAGACGCACCGGCTGACAAAAGAGATCATACCGCCATTCTCTGCACATGTTCCTTTTGCTCTTCTTTCTGTCATCTCCTTCTATCGTGTTCTTCTACCAAGTAAGTACGCAATTGGGGTAAGCAGGGTGAGATTGAACTGAGCCATGAAAGCACTTGAGGGTAGTGTCCCTCCCGTCATGATGTGTATCAGCCCCCGAGAAGTGTAGAGTGAAGGCCTTGCTCGACTTGAGCCGCACTATAGCTCAAGTACTACGCATGGCACTTTGCTAGCCTCGATATGAGAGAGCGCAACATGAAGCCTTGCATTGCGATGTTTTAAGTGTCTTGTTAAGGGCTGCAGGGTGTTGCCTACTTAGGTATATACTCCATGCTGGGATCTGTCCGTTCCCTCGGCGCAACCGTTACGAAGCCCTGCACAATTCAAGCACAAATGCAAACGCTTGATTTTCAAGACAACTCAAGTCCACTTGATGCCGAACAGTTTCGTGCCTTGGCCGCCGGAGCTGTGTTGATGGCCTGAGGCATCTTCAAGGTAGAGCCTGGGGTGGCCCTTTATGTCCAGGAAGAAATACCTGTACTGGTGCTCAGCCTGACCAGGATGCTTGATGAGGTGGATGCTCACTGAGCCCCTGTTGAGCGGCCCCTCGACCTGTTCTACGGTTAGATGTTGTCTCGTACTGCCGGCTCGCAGCCCTGTAACTCACATAGAACTGCATCAGCAGGTGGTGGTTCCCCTGGGGATCCGTCCGCTCAGTAGAACTGTTTTCAATCAGTCATCTGGATCAAGGGTGCTCTGTTCCCGGAAGAGGATGAGAATATCTCAGACATACGTGATTGGCCTGGCTCTCCTCCAGCTGTTGTACGTCTCCTCGCCATGTGCCGTGATCTTTTTACCGTCTCCAAGAAGCTCCAGGCACCGCTTATCCTTCCTGATGCGATCGAAAGCCTGGTTGAAATAAGTGACCTTGCTCTCCGGTGAGAAGACCTCAGTCCACAAGAAGTAGCCAACAACACTCGTGAGACCCACGCCGACCAAGATGAAGCCGAAGTTGAATGTCTGCTGAGCAGCCCGGGCTGTCTTCTCGGCCCCTGAGAGGTTCGTCCATGGTACGTGCCCATCATCGTTGAAGGGTGTCACTGCACGGCGCTTCGTGTTGGCCGATGAAGCCCCTGAAGACCCGCCTGTGGTCGCATAGTTCCTCCGTGCGATGAGGGGTGTGACGGGTTGGCAGCTTTTGAGGAGCGTAGCCGGTCGCAAAATTGACGCGGTTGCGATTGTCTTCATCCTGGCTGCTTGTATGTTTCCATTGCTCGATAGCAATGGTAACAGGCCCTAGAGATACTGAAGGGTCGGGAGTGAAGATGAGAAATGTAGTGAGTGTCAAGGTGAGTGTACCGTGTACACCAGTGAAGGTCTTCGATATTAGAGCTTGATGCTTACATAACGAGACAGGCCCGGTCACTCTGCGGAGTCAGCTGCACTAGCCCAGGAACGGACTAGCTGGAGCTCTTAAAGCCACGGCAGCACAGGCGGGACTCCCGACGACCAGTTAAGGGCGGGACCGGTCGCTTTCTTGATTGGGGCTTTGGGCTTCGGGCTTCACTGGGAATATTGTCTGTCGCACTGCTGTCCCTTTTCTCCCCCCCTTTAATTACACACATCTAAACAGCCCGACACACTCGTCGCCTCCGATAGGTACCAGAGAGGACACAGCACCGTCTCCTGCCCCCGACTGCTGATCCGGCAGATCCAATCCAATTACACAGACCCGACCGACAGGTTCACGTCGCCAAGATGAGTGGGCTCGCGTCTAAGCAGCAGTCGCTGAAGATCTTCGAGAAATTGAAGACCAAGCCGGCAAACAAGGTTCGTGATCGCGATACAGACTGCATAGGGACTTCATAACTATGCATGTGGGTACTGTCGCTGACCTGTGGCTCCTGCCCTCTTACAGATCTGCTTCGACTGCGGCCAAAAGAACCCGACATGGACCTCGGTGCCCTTCGGTATCTACCTCTGCCTCGACTGCTCCTCGAACCATCGAAACCTCGGTGTCCATATCTCCTTCGTGCGATCGACCAACCTTGACCGTGAGTATTCGACCACGAGGCGCGCATAGTCTCCGAGAACCCGCTGACGACGGATCAGAATGGCAATGGGACCAGCTACGTATCATGAAGGTCGGTGGCAATGAGTCCGCCACCAAGTTCTTCCAGCAGAATGGCGGAACTGCCGCCTTGAACAGCAAGGACCCCAAGACCAAGTACCAGTCCAATGCCGCGACCAAGTACAAGGATGAGCTCAAGAAGAGGGCAGCTAGGGATGCTCAGGAGTATGTTACCGATGCGCCGTGATATTCCAGTGGATCAAGTCGTTAACAGGTCAGGTTCCCCAACGAGGTCATTATCGCCGATGGTGATGCTACAGAGGGCAGCTCTACTCCTGCCGGAGACCCCGACGATGACTTCTTCTCTTCCTGGGATAAGCCCTCCATCAAGAAGCCCACGCCGCCCCTGTCCCGAACATCAACCCCGCCGGTCATCGGCCGCACCCCGTCCCCCTTTTCCAAGCCCGGCGACTCGAATGGCAACGGCAAGGACATCGTTCGCACTGCGTCACCCCTATCCAGAACCGACTCGACCGATTCCAAGCCTGCTGCTAGCCGTATCACACACTCGTCTGCGTTCAAGAAGACGACCACGACCGGTCCCCGGAAGACGAACGTCCTGGGCGCGAAGAAGGCAGGGTCGAAGCTGGGCGCAAAGAAGGTCACTGCTGACCTGATCGATTTCGACGAGGCGGAGAAGAAGGCGAAGGAGGAGGCCGAGCGCATCGAGAAGCTGGGATACAACCCCGACGAGGAGGATGCCGAGGCGAAGAAGGCCGCCGCGACCAAGAGCGAGTCGAGCAACGTTGCCTCGCCCGCCCCCGTCAGCCCACCACGTACAGGATACGGCTCCGCCTCCCACACGCGCGAGAAGTCGGCTTCGGAGGTGGAGAGGCTGGGCATGGGAGTTGGACGTCTAGGTTTCGGTCAGATCGGCGCCAACAAGGCCGCGGCACAAAAGAAGTCGGCAGGTGGATTTGGATCGGTTGGACCAATCAAGGCTTCTACTTCCAAGGGTATATATTTCTTCCACCTAATACCTACTTCCTGGCGCATGACCGGCTTACTGACGTTCTCACAGATGAGGAGGAGAGCTACGCAAGAAGCAAGTTCGGAAACCAGAAAGGTATCTCGTCAGACGAGTTCTTCGGCAAGGGCTCCTTCGACCCTTCTGCCCAAGCCGAAGCCAAGACACGGCTGCAGGGATTCGAGGGCGCCACGGCCATCTCCTCAAACGCCTACTTCGGACGTCCCGAGGAGGAGGATGGCGGCGACGACTACGGCGACCTCGAGAGCGCTGCCAAGGACTTTGTGCGGAAGTTTGGCATCACGGCCGGTGACGACCTGGAGAACCTGACCCAGGTCCTCGGTGAGGGTGCCACCAAGCTGCAAGGCGCCATCCGGAGCTATCTGGGCAGCTGAGCGGCTCGAACGAGTGTGGTCCTGGGTAGTTCGCGGTTCTGCATGGCGTGAAATGCTACCATGGCTTGTGGGGATGGGTACAGATGCATAGGGGTCCTTGAACCGACCGGTCGGGGGGTTGACGGTCTTCCTGGTGTCTTGGGATGTATGGCGTTCAAGAAAGAACACGAAAGCAACAGCTGTTGTTGTTGTTGTTGTGATGGATGGAGACTCATGAAGCTGGCAAACGTTGACGATGTGTTAGATTGGTTACTTATTGATAGAAGGGATCGCGTCCTCCACCAAAGGCAACGATTCGTACTTATTTGATTACAGAAAATGAAATATTGCTAATCTGATCGGTACGGGGTCCTCAACCACGACTTGATGCAAGCGCCCAGTCCGTGGGCTGAGACGTGGGCATATATTACTCTGGGCACGTCATGATGGCTCGTCTTATACGTCCTAATAGAGCCACGAAGGATGTCGCTATATGGCTCCCATCAGGGTCCTCGGAGATATACCTGAGTGTCATGGGGTATCCCACATACTCGCTGTTATTGCAGTCTAAAGGTATCCTGCACGGCTCACATGGTACCAATATGACAACGTAGCAATAGCCGTCCTCAACCACCCCTTTGCTGTATTGTAAGGGACAGTTTCTGCCCAGACTCTCAGCTATCCCGTATCTCAGGCTCAGCTCTACAAGATAGCAGGATCCCGGTTCTCGGCTATTCTCTTTCGCGATCGCATACGAATCTTTGTACAATCAACACAGGTATCAAAAGCAGGACTCGTTCAGATTGGATGTTCACAGGCTATGTAGGACCTTTGACGGGCTTATCTGGACTCGTCCAGGGGCAAACAGCAGACATTTGCGTAACGAATAACAGACAACAAACAACAAACTGCGCTCGTGTCGAACTTCGACGACACTTCAAGGTGATACACTAGATACTTCTGGCCCGAGTACGAGACGCCCTGCCCCCAATCGTTTCCCTCCCCTCATGCGTCCCTCTCACAAGCCCAGCACTGAGGGTACAATCGCCTGACGACTGCTTGGCAGGGGACCCGCCTGGAAAGGGGACAGCAAGTTGGGCAGTTGGCCAGGGGTGCCGTGGACGACATCGGTTCCAGGCAGAGCTTGATGACCTGCAGGCGGGAGGGTTGTCATGTGAAAACAGCCCAGTGATCTGTATCGATGAGGGCCCCTTACACTTGCGTCGCGCTGTCATCCCGACCCAGTGGACAGGATCGTGTTCTGTTTTTTTTTTTTTTTTTGCTTCTGCAGGAGTCCCTTTGTAACCTTGCTCACGTCAATATTTCCCCAACAGCCCTGGGCAGCTGGTGGCTTGCAGCTTCCGCGCCAAGAAAGCCCGTCCATGTGCTGAGAGCATGGGTTGCATATAGTGTAGTTCACCGCCCAGCTACCCAAGTATACATGCGGCAAGCCCTCGATCATACCTATCATGAAGAGGGCTGCGCCACTGCTTGGGATATACCACGCCCGTCCCAGAGCCGTCAGCACCCCTTGTCCTTGGAACGTCATGATAATACT
Source organism: Cytospora leucostoma (assembly GCA_003795295.1). Taxonomy (NCBI): domain Eukaryota; kingdom Fungi; phylum Ascomycota; class Sordariomycetes; order Diaporthales; family Cytosporaceae; genus Cytospora; species Cytospora leucostoma. The sequence continues at coordinate 572,926 of LKEB01000013.1, read as the reverse complement.
CGGTAGCTACTCGCCATCCGGATCTCTCCAAGTGAACGCCGCCTCCCCATACCAGCGCGTCGCCCACGCACAACATGGGGCGCAGCACACGCCGCGTCACCCTCACGAGTTACCCACTCCTGTCATCCAGAACAGGATTCAATAACTCGTCCCATCGATAGTAACGACACCGCGGCGAGACCTCCCGTGACTCCAACGGCCCGTTGTCGCTCCATGGGCCTGCAATTACTGAGTTCGCTCGCTTCCTGAACGAGAGACATTCTAGCATACTATGCAGTCTCGTTACCGTGGGGCGATTCATATCCACATGCAGGCCCTCCGGCGCCGGGAAGGACGCCCTTTGACCTAAGAGACAGCAGCAGTGAATATCGAGTGGTTTGTTGTACGGCAAACGGAACACTGCCCGCGTGACCAAGAGGATGTTTGTCGTGGAGTAGCAACCACCAACCAGGTCCGCATCCCGTTCCATCACCCCACGGTTCGCCTATCTTTTACTCCCCAGATTCCTTGGCGATATCACCCCGGAAAGGGCTTTGTTTCAGGGTAGTGACAGTGCAGGGCTTGATCAATGGGGAACGCAGGACACTTGTCCTGCAAGGTAGCCTCCCGCCTCTGGGAGGTACGCCCGATCGTGGCACCCTTGGTACAGTCTTCTCGCCTGCGACGGCGACCTCGAGAGCCACTTCCAACATATGACATCGAGGGGAGTCAGTCGTGGGAAGACAGATATGGTAGGTTGTAAAGGCGGTGGTCCGACCTTGGTGGCGGGCCGGTGGCACAGCATATAGCAGTACGACCGAGGGAAACCTGATTTTCTCCATGAGCCCTCAAGAAAGGCCTCCATGATCTGTATGAGCCGCACTCGCACTCAAGATAAAACGATGGGTTCTTGTGTATACACTGCCCTCGTGGACATTGGTCCCCCTGGATGGCTTGGCATCACCCGACATGGTCCAGGCCGTGAGGACGCTGTTGCCGCGTGGGTGGCGGGTCGCAATGACTTCGACAGATGCCCTACCTTCTGAAAAGTCCAGCCTTGTAAGGATTGGAGATTGGTAATGGGAAGTAGCATCTGGTAAGGTTATGTCATTGAGCTTTGGAAGTGCGAGTTCGCCTCCACTAATACCGGCTTCCAATCATCGAATGTGCTTCAGTTTTGAGTATACTTAGCTATGAATTGTCGGATAGCTTTCGAAAGTATTCCCATGTCCCTACCTGATCGGGAACGCACCGTTGGTCAGACGAATGCACCTGCTTCAAGATATCCAATCATGCAACACCGGGCTGCCCATTTCATGATTAGTTGGGCAACCAAAGGCATCCAGATAGCCCACGCAGTAGCAATCGCCGTTCGACAAAGCAGGAGCGCAGCCCTTCCAATCTGTCACCATAGCCTTTCTGGCGGGGGAAGGGAGATTCCCGTGCCGAGGAGATCGCGTTGACACCAACCTATTCCAGATAGACGAAGGTTGAGATATCAGATATCGGGATCGAGAGAGAACGGGAATCGGGCTGCGTGCCGTGACGGACTTGTGCCTGCGGGGTACAGATGGGCACATATCTAGTCCCCCAGCTAGATAGTCCCCAAACAGCCGACCCTCCTCGGCCATAAGAGGGGGGGGGGAGGTCTCATCATCGTGAGAAGTGGCCTGATAGTCGTTCGGGATGGTGCGGGTGAGTGCTGACCACCAACCGGGGAATTGAGGAGGCCAGGGAAGGTTACATCGAGGCTGCGAGGGCGGCAGAGTGGATGATTGCAATTTTTTTCTTTGAGGAGATTCTACCCGTGGTCCATACTTCGGGACAGGCTGTCTATGATGGATGTCGATGGCCCAGCTACGTAGTCTACTTACGCAGAGCGAGATCACCACATGGGTGAGACGCCGTTGAGAGCGGGCCATATTCCCGATCTACACCACCATCCAGAGGCCGCACCATCGCTTTAGCTACAGTAGTTTCCGGTCCAATGCAGCGATCCGGATGGTCGGGACTGAGGAAGGCTTGACAGGCTTCGTACTGGATCCTGATAGGCATCTAACGTGTCTGACCTGGCGGAACATAGGATGCTGCTCCTTCTCTCGCATGTGCCCATCTCGGAAGGGCGTCTCGTGTGGATACGATGTCGTCGACATCTACAGCCCTTGTCACTACCAGTATGTAAGCCGTCGGCAGTAGTGGGAGCACACAAGGGTCCTTGTGGGGACCCCATACCGCGAACAGTAGCCCTATCCGACCTCAGGTACACACAGAGGGGGTTGAGACCACGCAGGAGGGATAGCGCAACCAGATCCTTCTCGCATGGTAGCTCGAGGTTTCTCCATCAATCATAGCCTGTCGCATGAAAGACGTTACCGGCTCCTTCCGCGAGAAATCGCACCACGGGCGCAGATGTCAACAGGGAGGAGTTTTGGAACTGCCCGAAGAGGAGTTCTCGATGAAACGAAGGAGTGCGGCCCTATGCCGGCTACCCTTGAAGACGTCCTGTCTATAAGCGGTTCGATCTTATTGGGCAGTCTGGAGAGGAGAAATGGGAAGAAAGTTGCCCCCGTACTTTCGGCTGCCTGCGCTTGGATTGACTGTGCATGACCAAGATGATGTGCTGCGGCTGATGGCTGATGGATGTCCGCTAGACGTCCCGTGGTAGACATATCAATGGTCTGCTCTATGATTAGGTATGACCTCCGCGCTGACGTAGTACTCTGGCATATAGTTGAGATCATCTGGTAGGATCTATCCCATCCCAAGTTGAGATCGGCGAGACAGCAGGATCATGCTGAGATTCTTCGAAGCCGCAGGACTGGGCAAGGAGCTTGTGATGCCGATCATGTGCGGCGGCCAATCTGGTCAGATACAGGGGCGTGCTCCACCTGAACAGGTCGTGGAGGGCAGTTCGGGGCGTCGATTCGACCTGAACAGGAATGAGGAGGGCCGTACACCAGACTGTCGTAATGCAGACAAGGTGGTTCCCGTATATTACCGGGAGTGATTGCCCACGCGGGCATCTCGGCGACCACCAGGAAGTGAGGTCGATCCGGGGAAACAAGTTTTCGAGATCCGCAGCCAGGGCTGAGGCGTTCAACCCCCCCAGAGGCGATCGTGATCTCAGGGCTCTAGTGTACTATGTAGTGTACAGGCCTGTATTGTTCCCTGGTCGATATGCCTGCAGCAGTCCGGCCCCTAGCCCCCCAATCATCACCATTCCCAATCCGGGCTGCCCCTTCTGCATATACGCCCCGGCCCAGCCAGCGGCTTGTGGGGTATGAAAACTCCAGATTTCTCCATGTACGTGTACCGTCTACCCCGTGGGGCGTGGGGGTGGGTCGCTCTTGGAAAACAGTACATACGGTAATTCTTATGGTCTTCGTTTGCTTCTTTGGGCCCCGGACTGCCCGTCTACGGACGACCCACCAACCCCAATATCCCAATGCAACATATACAGTAGTGTTGTACAGTAGCAACACATCTTTGTATCTGATTACATAGTGAGTGATGCTAGGCAACACATAGGCTAGGTAGCTTATCACATACCGACGTTTGCGCCTGCAGCTCGCCTTTCTTCTTTCGTCATGGAAACCACTGGATCATATGGGTGTGGGGGGGGGGGCGCGATCTCACACCCCGCCACACCCCTCAAACCCCACGTCTCACATGCCCTTCGCGCCGCCAAAGGGTAGACCAAGTCCGTGACCCGGAATATGCCCACCACAAAGCTTCACAAAAGCGGCCGTGTCCTTCACTGTCTCGATGACCCCCCGCGGGGGCCATTTGTTCCAGCCCGTACATAGCATAGAGGCAAGCCAATAATGTCATCAATCATATCAGACTCCTGAACGTCACAAGCCACGGTGCTGTCAACCCACGACGACAGATCTCCCATCGTCGACCTGGATCACCCCGGAAAGTCCGGCGATGATCGCAACAGAGACGGCGCTTCCGTCATATAAGGGATCCCGTCATATAAGGCTGCGGAATTGCGGTGAGACCGTCAATGGTGTTGCTGCTTGCTTGCTTGCTCGCTGATTGTGTGCATCCATCCGTTTTGCATAGAGAAGGGCTGGGCTGGGCCAGGACCGACGCCGGCACTCAGCTTGGCAGAGGCTGAGGCGATGGAAATTTTCAATGACAAATGTGAGGCTGACGTACGGCTGCAGCTGCAGCTGCAACCTCTGCTGGCCGAGACCTCAGGCGGATTGTGACCATCGACTTGTGACGGAGTGACGGTCTGAATACACAATGTGATGAAGCGTATTATACAGCATGCGGTATGCTGAGCACTCACAACCACGACCAACACATGGAAGTCATTTCGGACCCGCACTGATCAGACTCCGGAAATCTCTTGTTCATATGATTCATCCCCGGAGTTGATATTCCATATTCGTCTGTGGGCATAAACAGCAAAAGAAGCCATCACCAGGAGAGTGAGATGTAACACAGTGAGTAGTGGGCCGCACGTTTCTTTTCTTTTCTTCTCGTTTGCTTTCCCAGGGTCGAACGGGGAAAGCCATGGAGACTTCCCCGGCAGTTGCGGCACAAAAGCAACATCTTCTGGGCTCCCCGCAAAAGGGCAAGATGATCCCTGGCCCTGCATCCGGGCCCTGGCGATCGAGGGGAAACTCTAAAGTGACTCTCGGGCCCGGCCTGGAGATTTGTGCGACGGGGGCGCCCCCGTGGTACCAGACCCCGTATGTGGCGTGATCTGGGGAAGGGGAGGGAACAGCAGTGATACCTGAAGAGATGCAGATGATGCAGAAGATGTGAGAAAGAAGAGGAGCAGGAGTATCTTCCATCCCTTTCCAGAGTGCACGGGTAACAGAAGGAAAACCAACAATAGCTCTCTCTCTCTCAGCAGTTGGCTCCCCCACGAGATAGATTGTCTCCGTGTTAGCCGAACCCTCTCTTTTTTTCTTTTTTTTGGGCATCCCCCAGGAGATGGGACACACCCCGGCATTTCCTCTTCCTGTCCCTCCGCAAATCCGCAATTCCCGGCCTGGGGTATTGCTAACCCCGTGTGGTCCGTCAGGGGCCTGTGCCACAGCCAGAGTCGTTTATGCAGAAACGAGATACGGAGGCCGATTGGCGCCATCTAGGGAGGCTGAGTTTCTTACACATCACTTCTTCCACCCACCCTGCCCTTCCCTTAACGCACGTCGCCTTGTCTCTGTACTCCCCTGCCTCACCGTCTTTTTACACGGGAGAACGGAAGAATGAGGGAAATTGGTGATAATATGAGAAGAGGAAAATGAGCAAGAAAACAAGACGGCGAAGAGAAGAAGCATATCCTTCAACACTCACACTTGTGCAGCAGGTAGGTACTAGACTGCATAGACCCCGCGAAGCCCGGCCGAGCAGCCAGGGGACCGCGGGTGGACGCGAGAGCGCATCTATACGTCAGTATGGCCTGCCTACTGGCTGATCCGAGTCATGTCTCGACATGTTTGCATGTCGGAGATTGGCGAGGGTCACCAAGAGGCCGAGCGAAACCCGGTGAGTACCAGTGTTTGGGTCGTCAAAGAGGTGGGGGATATGTATGAGATCTGATTTGATTGTTTTCTGGCGATTGCCAGCCTGACCTAGTGTCTGAGACCCCAAGGCCCGTACTCCACGCTGCAACAACGGCCCTCCTAGGGAGGTGCCTGATCTATGTGATATCTCGAGAACAGTCAAAGAAACACAGACGCAAAATGGTCTAACGAAGAGTGAGTAAACGCCGTTTGCCGCAGAGGGCAAACTGAGTCTCAATCATCTGCTGAGAGGGGAGCCTTCTACCGTCGTTTTCCCAAAACAAAAAAACATAAATGTGTGTCCGCCAGGAAAGCATAATCTCTATTCGATCGATTATTGTAAATATGTCGGATAATCGTCCTTAACGCCTCGCAAGTTTGTCCATCTATAGTATTTCCCAATCGTCATTCGTACGTCTATTGTCGGCATTCGCAGACAGCTTCTAGGAGCGGTCCATAAGATCGCCACCAGCGACGCTATTAGATGAAGAACTCCTGCCGCTTGTATTGAATCCTTCTGGCGACAATAAGTCCTGCACGGCTACCTTGGGCACCTGGGGAACGGGTAGTTTCCTTTGGGTTCCATCCGGTCTGCTCATTATGTCTGACAAAGACATGCCAGTTCTCACACCGCTACCAGGTGGCGGCTGGGGAAATTGCTGATCGGGTTGAGGCTCGAGAGGGGCCAACGCCGGTGTGGTGTGTCCCAGCGATAACTGGCGGAACGGAGGAAGTTCGTAAGTCGCCTGGTAAGAAGGCCGCAGGCGGGGAGAGTGAGCAGGTGTGGCCAGTGGCGTGTGGTCAGGCGTAGGCGACAGGGAGTCGTGGGAAAATGTTGGCGAGGAAGGAGCAGTAGACTGTGGTGAGTTGGGTCTGGACCTCTTCACATGCCTGTAAGCATGCGAGTAGTGCTCATCCTGTTGATCTTCCTGGGAATTTGACCGTGACATGTGGTAGGCGGAGAGCGAGGGCAAATTGCCACGAGAACCATGGTTGCTGTGAGAATAATATGGGTGGAACCTTGAAGAATGGTGGCTCGGAGATGGAGCCATCAGGTTATCCCGCTCAACCTGATGCGCGGCCTTGGCGAGCATGCTGATATCCATGGGCCCGCCGCCGTGAGAACTGCTAGCCGGAGAGGGAGGGACGCGTCCAAAAGGCGCAGGGCTGTTGTGCGGTAGCACAAACTGGGAGAAAGAATGAGGCGGCGAGACATTTGGTGACGAGAGGGAGGACGGAGGAGCTGAGCGGATGTTCTTGGGACCGGGAGGGGGAGGCATCATGTCTCCGGGCATCATGCCACCGCCAAGCATCTGGTGGGGCTGCTGGCCCTTATTGCCACGCCTCGAGTTCGGATTGCTATGTATCCTCGAGTGTCGGGTCAACTCATCTGAACGGGAAAACTTTTTGCTGCAGCCCGGGAAGTTGCAGGCGTGAGGCTTCTCTCCAGTGTGTGTCCTGATGTGTCTCGTCTGGTGCTCGAGGCGGTGGAAAGCCTTGTCGCAAAGCGGGCACTTGTAGGGTCGTGGCAGCTCGTTGGTAACCTCTGTGGGCTGGCCCGTAGGCAGAGGCCCGTTTGGCCTCAAAACAGATACAGAAGCCATCTCGTTCGCGTCGCTTAGCTGTTGAGTCGGAGACTGCGCCTGGCTTGAGTCGCCGCTGCCAGTACCGCTGCTCTGGTCCTGTAGGTCCTGAGCGGAAGCCGAGTCGGGGTTCAGCAGATTTATAAAATCCACTGCAGACTGTGATCGTTGCATGTGATCGCCCGCCGTCTGGAATGACCCAGGCCCAATACCCACTGAAGTTCCTTCGCTACGGTGGTGGCCGTTTCGGGAGTACTGCAGCTTCTGGGCAGCAGTCGGTGTGTCTGGTCTTGTATGTGACGAAAGTCGAAGTCCTTGGTGGTAGATCCCGACCGTGGTATCGTTGTGATGGGTAGATGAATAGTTACGTTGATTGTTTTGTGGAGAGCAGGTAGAAAGATGAACGGATTATTCACCACAGATGGTTTGGTTGGGGGCTGTAAGTGGTTGGCTGGCGCACACACGATTTTGTGAAAGAGGATTGGATGAATGTGTGTGTGTGTAAATTTATCGGTGGGAGATCGCGAGCCAGGTTTGGGGGAGATGGACCGTATACAACTTTGTTAAGTTTGTCTGGGGAAAGGGGGTCACCAAATTTTTGAAAGAAATGCAGTAACGGGCTTGGGGGGTGGGAGGAGGGGAGCCGACATCCTTATAAAACATGGCGCCTTTTTTCTCTCAGCGGGTCGCTCTCCCAAAGTCTGGTTGATGAGTCGCAGCACGTAATGAACCCATGGGAGGACGGTACTTCCTACATAGTACAAGCGTACAGTGCAGTATTCCGGTGTGCCCATAGGTACCAGTGTAATCAGGTATCTCGGTATTCAGGTACCTGGGTACTTCCGTACCTGCCGACATCTGGACAGGACAGTAAAACCCACATCGATTTTGGGGCGGGGAGGGGGGCGTGCTACTGGGGGGCACCCCTGACCACGCTCCAGATATTTTCCCCCCACCTCCTGGAGGGCCAGGGCGAGACATGTGGAGACTGGAGATGGAGACACTGGAGGGTGAGATACGGAGACGGGTGGGGAGCCCATGGAAGCCAGGCCTGTCAGGGCACCAGACCAGGGCACCTGAGCGGCCGCACGCAGAACATCACTGGGGTATGTCTAGTGTGATAAAAGATTGCACTAGTTGTGAGAAGACACTCCAGATGTCGGGCCTGGGGGGGGGGCCTTGGGGGGCATGGGGTCTCCCTTTGAAAGGGAACACTGCGCGGACGAGGACGAAAACGAGGACGGATGATACCTAACGACGCGACACGTCAGGCTGTTACTGTATGTTTCATTCTCATCTGTAGACTATACATAGCATGAAAAAGTAGTGTGGGTGAAAGTAGTCTAGGTGGTAGGTATGCATCTGCATGTGAAAGACGAAGCGACGCCGGGGCATTTCACTCCATATTAATATACTGTTGGGTAGTACCCAGTAGTCCTACACTACAGCCTACAGATGACATGCTCACGTTATCATGCAACGGACCGGTACACAAGGCACCAACCAACATACATACCACATAGTCTACTATAGTAACTTCCCATTCCGAGTCCTATTGTGGTCCACCGGGTCCAACCCAAATTGTCTAGCTGGTCTAGAATCGTCCCGTTACCACCGATCGGCTCAGAGTCCTCCCCAGTGTCGTGATAATCTGGGGCGCCGCCCCATGGAGAAAGACAGACAGCGTCCTCCGCTAGCGGGGCCCTTATCTTGTCCAGTCTCGGCTTGTATGCTATCCTTCCCCATGGGACGATGGTGGACGAACGGAATATCCTGAGGCAATGGTGAAGCCGACGAATACGGTTACACACTATGCACCACCTCTATCCCAGTGCCCAGTGGAAAGGCCACTTAGTGCCACCTTGAGCAGATTCTACACAGTAGTAGTGCCACAGTACCTATGCCTAAGGAACCTCCCGATTCAGGTGTCGTCACCAAGCCGTGGCATGGTGACCAGCGGCTCAGATAAACAGTAAGACGATAGGCGCGGTTATGGAAAGAAAACCCGGCCCTTACTAAATTATATCTCTCGTCGGGCATCCCTCAGGGAGCGGTGTGAATGGTGGCTCAGCATAGTGGCAGGACAGCTCACCAAAGGAAATGGCACTCTGTCCTAGCGGCTGAGATTGGACCTTGGCAGCCTGGTTTTGTGACATAGTGAAGGACCACTCACCATCAGAATACATTGCGAATTGATGGCAGACTCAGATACGAGGGTGTTTTTTTGCCATTAGACGCAGTCCTGGCCGAAGTCCTAGTGACCCTGTGTGGACCAAGGTAGCCAGCCCTACATCATCTACTTTGCGAAGGGCTGACAACGTCACAACTTTCTTGTTGCCTGGCGACGTGTCTCCCACTGGATTCGCTGCACTCCACAGGCGCGTAGTCCTCGCGCATTCCATACATAGAAATCCAGGGAAGGAAGGGCCATATTGTGAGATAGTGAAATCATCTCGATCGCTGAAACTCCGCGGAGGGGTGGTCCGTGGGGGCTCCAGATACTGGGGAAGGAGCTAAGGGAGCGCCGATTTCCCCGGACTGGTGACGCATTCCATATATGTGCGGTACATATGTACTTAGCATAGGGATCAAGGCTCCATGCATGCTTCATTAGACGTGCTCAATATCTCCGTTCTTCGAACCTTAACTTGTCGTAAGTCACCCGGGTCGTTGTCTCCGTGATCAGCGGGTTGCATCGGGGACACGGTGAAATCCTGCAAGATCATAGTCTAGAAGCTGAATCGCTTTGATAGGAGGGGCATGGAGGCTTTTACCGGCGAGTCAAGTTAGGGCCTGGGGAAAACGTGGGGAGGGATACTCTGGTCCGAAAAATCCTCGTAAGTGGTGGGGCCATAAAGATAAGGATATTGCCCGAGTAGGCCTAGCGAAAAGAAGGTTTACATAGGCATGTACGACGGACCAACAAAGCTGACCAAGCTGGAAGGAGCATACGAGAGAGAGAGAGAGAATAGGCAATGGCGGAAACTCGCACAAACTTCGGAGTCGATGCATAGGAAGCGAGCTTGACGGCAGATTCTTTGCGTATCAACAATCACGCCGATGCTAAGTATCATGTCAGACTGTCTCTTACGTCCAATTCTCCACTATCGTACCAGGCCGCCATTCTGCCACCAATTCTTGAAAACTCATGTTGGAGTGACTGGGCGGGCACCTTGATGAACACAAACCAAGCCTCCCGACGGGCTTATGTTGGGATTCTAGTTCCAACGGCGCCATTATTACTCAGTAGCCCAGCCCCTGGGGCCGTTCTGGATCCTGGGGTAGACTCGTCTCGGTCTTACTAATCCCTGGGCGAAGTTGATGAATACATCCGAGAATTTCTGCGTTACGGGCACATATCGGTATCGCAAAAGATCTGACGATGGGAAGAGATTTCTAGGGTGGACAGAGCCTGTGTCCGATGAAGCCGTTGATTGAAAAACATGCGCAGCCTTTCTTCGACCAAGCCATTCTTGACGCGCAAGTAGCTCACGATGATGTCGATAAAAGTTGACGTCGTACATGACGAACAAAAAGTAGGTGAGGGATACCTACTATGTAGAAGATTCAAAGCGAAGGAACTAACATGTGACCAGATGATTTTCGAAATCTACCCCACGGGCTTGCGATATTCGGCTGCGGGGAGATGATCTGGGCTGCCAAGTTTGCAGTTGTCGGCTTTTGAAACTGTAACCCCGTTTGTTCGCCAATCGCCAGCAACTGCCTGGAAAGGACTAAGTACCAGGCCACTCAATTTCAGCCTTGCGGAAAGGTTATAATTGTTCATTGCTTGCTTGAGCAATTGTGTAGAATGCCTCCCAAACACATAGCCATGCATTAGCTGGCTTGACAAACACATACTGTGTACCTGGTGAACCTTTTCGTGTATGTTTTGAAATCTACTAATAATATAACAACTTCCCACTCGACCCCGGCCCACCTCCGGCCCGGCAAGGCTGAAGGCGTGAGCTGGCACCTGGGCAGCGACCTATTCGACAAGCAACCTCCATGCTGCCGGATTGACGGCCATCGTCCGACGATGGGATTCCCTGTGGTGGTCACCCCGCTGGTCCGTGCCGTTGCAGAGCCGAGGTCTCGCCCTTGTTCAGCCTCCGACATCGAACCAGCTGGGAGCTCTGGCCATATGCCAGCCTGGCAGAGTAGGACCGCAAATTTCCCCGGGTAGGGATTAGCCGGGGCTCCAGGTAAAGGCACGTGGGGCTCATTGTCAATCTCCAGTTTCCGCCCCGCCGCGCTCGCGATCCGAGTCCATCCGATTGCCCTTCGGGGGCCGAGTTCGTTGGTGGTGGTAGAAGGGAGGATGCTATCGTCGAGCAAATTTTGACCTTCGTGCTGTCGTGTCGAGGCGGCGCAGTGCTTCCGGCGGCACGACCCCCCACACCTAATGAGCTTATTACCAGAGGCCCCGAGTCGCTTGCAATTTTGAAAAGGGGTGCATCAACCACATGTCAGACACAAGCAATTTCAGAGGTGAGACGAGCTTGCGGCGGCTATACGTGGCGGGCCTCATATTTCCCCCACGGGCCCCGTGTTTATCGATCAATGAGGTCAGCAACAGAGTTTTCGGAAACTTGCGAGTGAGGAGGGCGGTCTCTTCGTGCTTGCGCCACTGCTATGGTATCATGGTATCATAGTACCTAGGTACATGATACCCCAGGCAGTAGTACCCTTAGAGTAGGTACTGCACAGGTGGCCCGTCGTCCCTTGCATCAGTTCAGCCTCACAGCTCATCATCATGTTTCTGGCCAGGCAGCCCAGACCAGCAAAACCTGAGGGCGGCTTGACTCGAGCTTGACTTCCGAATTGAGTCAAGAGCTGCCTGCAAGGAAAAAATCAAGAAAGAAAGAAAACAGCGATGCATGCCGTTTCCACCCGTTTTCTTTTTGATTCGGAACTTGGGCGAAACCAGCTTTTCGGTCGGATCCTCCGGTGGTGCTCACGGCCGGCCGTGCTATCTGGGGGCAACAGGAGGAAACAGCCAGGTATTCAACAATCACCAGTGTAGATCGTCAAATCCTCCTGGGGATACCGAGGTGATCTCATGGATGGCCCGAACGCCCGAAGGGTCCATCCGTCTTGCTCCAGGGCTAATAACATGTCAGCATCATCAGCCAGCCAGCTGCCAGCATGCGTATTCAATTGAAGGGGCTCCTCCTCGTCCTGTCAGGGCAACACACCCAACCCCAGGGGCACCCCACTCCCTGCATCTCTCGGATTATCTCCGATATGTTTGTGAGGTAGCCCGGTACCGCAGTCAACCCTCACAGTACAGTACAGAATACAGATTCACAAGTAACGACAGTCTCTTCAGTGTCGCCATGGGGTCTGATCAGGCGTCAAGAGTGATCAATCATGCTACAGGTTCACATCTCCCACGGAAGTCAACGAATGTTGGAGTGTTCCAATCACTTGGGATGCCGGACGAATCGTATCAACCCCCGTCACAAGAAGCGCCAGTTCGAACAGCATTCGGTCCTCTCAATGAGGCTTTGCGACCCCGGATTTCGGCCAGGGTCGATCATCAGGGGCATCCAGCTGCATGCGGGGTGGGAATGTTACATTCTCGGCCAGGGTTTGTCGATGTAGTGTAATCTTGAAATTGCAGTCCCCCTTTTCTCGCACGGCATACCTGCCAACCCACCAACTCAGTCGATATTGTAGCATGAGTGTCAGGTACACAAACATGACCCCTCCATACGGCATTGTATCCACCGCGAGGGCGTCTGTTATCTTGCTGATCATGCCTCGGGTACCAGTCCGGCAGGCTACCCTATTGACATATTGTACCAATCTTTACTTACCAGGATATCAGCTGTCATCTGCGGGAGATCAATACAAGACAGAAATGATGAATCCCACCCGCTGACTGTCATAAGGGAATGGTCTTGTGATTGGACCCAGGATAACCTCACGCTCTGCTCAGCTCAGCTCAGCTGTACGATAAATCTACAGACTACCGACGAATCGCAGATGCCGCATGGAGGGGCAGAGTCATACATTCGCTTCGCAACGGATTGCCCAGGTGGTGCACAGAACGGGGACTGAAGTAGATCGGCACGGAGCAATGCGTCCGTCGAATGCCTCCATAATTGATATACTCCGTATGCGGACTCTGTATGCTGTGAGCTTTGGATCACTGGGCCGCGACAAGATGAAGAGGGAGGGGCGGGGAGGTAAAGACCATCTATGTAGCTTTGGTACAGGCCCAGAGAGTCAATATCCGATGCAGACGCCGTGATATGGAGCTGCCTCCCCACTGCCAGATCCCGCTAATCGTGCTACCCCTGTCGCCCAGTCTCAGCAATGGCATCATTGCCAGATGTTTTAATTATGTATCGATAGCAGAGAACAGCTTGAGTCTTGCGTCCTTACACCAACAGGGTGATTTCCTTAGAGTCAACTGGCGCAACCAGGAAATCTAAAAAGTGCCTACCTAGCCATCATATAGACCAGGTACTTAGGTACCTAGATCGGTGTGTGTCTGGGTACCCCACATATACCATTACGACTACTTTGGTGCTAGGCCAAAACGCTTGGGGGGAGGGGGGCGTGGCGCGTGCAAACGCTCTTTCCATTAACGCGTTTGCATCGAACTGCAACCACAGCACGTCAGCGATGGTAACAGGTATAGGCAGGCAAATCAACGACTTATCTCACAAGACGAGTCAATCCTGGTTTTCATCCCCTAGTAATCATTTTCGTTTATTTTGTTGCCCCCACGGGGATGCGATTCCATGGGAGTGATGGAATATCATGAGAGACATGGCCACGATGTCTGCAGCTTCGACCTGCCCTCAACGCGTACGTGTGCTGTTCATCCGTTACCAGAGTCAACAAGGCCGCTGACCATGCTCCAAGATCGGTTGCCAACTGTCTCGGCCGCCCAAGCTCTGGATGAATTGGATGGAGATGCCTCGAGACAGGTGTCCACCAGTCTCCCTGATCTGGACAGGGCCCTGACGGGGAACGTCTCTGGCTTGTCAACTGAAAATGAAAAGAAGGGTGGCATACAGAAGAGTCAAGTTACCGAAATCTGGGGCCCGCCAGGTGTCGGCAAGACCACATTCGGGTAAGTATGGCCACAGTCCACGAGCCATCAAGGCGCCGTTCCTCATCATATCTGCAGAATCCAGGCCGCTGCCAATGTACTGCGTGACGGTAAGACTGTCGTCTGGATCGGTATGCAAGCCTCTTTTCTCTTGATTAGGCTCAAGCTGAATCCCTGATTGCAGACTGCTTCTATCCCCTCGGTCATAACCGTCTTGACGATCTATGCCGCTCTGCGACGGCCGGGGACAAGAGTATGGCGCCGGATCGGCCTGACAAATTCGTACATTATACCTGTCCGAGCCTTGCCCACTTTATCGCTCTGACGTGCAGGCCAACTCATTCGTCTCTCCCGCCGGACGTGGCCCTCATCGTCATTGATTCACTGTCTGCTCTCGTAAATCATGCTTTCCCACGTTTGCCACCCCTCAAAGCTACCGTCAAGGGGAACACTAAAGGTCAGGTTGACGTGCCGGTGCGAGTATTCTTCTGCTGATCTTCTTAGGTCCTTCAACGTCGGTCAAGAGGTTACAAGTGCTCCAGTACGTCGTTGGTGCTCTACAGAAGCTGGCCGCGACACGTGATGCTGCAGTAGTCGTCCTCACACAATGCGCCACCAGAATGCAGGCGGAAAGACGCGCTACGCTGACACCTGCCATCAACGCTAATGTATGGGAGCAGGGCATCGCCACGAGGGTGGTCCTCTTCAGGGACTGGATGTGGCACGATGGCCGCGCATCCGGTGCGCGCCTTGCTGCGGTGCAGAAAGTCAATGGTAAGGCGACATTGGATGCGCTGGAGACTGTCTATGGCTTCAAGATCGAGTCGGTACGCAAAAATCCGCTTGTCTTCGTCACTAGTCGCTCGCATGCTAAACAAACCCCAGACTGGCCTGATTCCGGTGAGTTATGATGGGCACAGACCGAATGTCGCATTCTCAACCACACCCGGCCCAAAACGGAAGTTAGACGATACAGGCTTCGAAGTCCCGGATAGCGAAGATGAGGACTATGGATGGCAAGAGGAAGACACCAGCCTTCTGCCAGGGATGCCTCCGCAGTGGCAAGGAAGCGAAGATGTCATACTCGGACAACATGCTCAAACCGATGACGAAGGCAACGTTGACGATTCCGAGCTCGAACACGACGATACCCCCGGCGAGGAGCAGTGAATTGCACTGCAGAACCGCCGGATAAAGGCCCGAGGTGGTAGTAAGGCCAGCGAAATTCTATCCTACTCCGGACTGGAGGAAGAAATCGAACCATCAAACCCCGACCCACGGGGATATCTCCAATCGACCAGGATCAATAGTCCGGGGGATGAGGGCCATTGTTCGTCGCTGTTGCAACTTCTGGCTATGCAGGGGAGCTTCACGGATGTACGGCTTGCAACTTTCGAGCTTCTGCATGCTTAAACCGTCATCATAGCCCAACAGCTCCGCAGTGACACCTATCTGTGATCGCGGCCTAGCCCCGCCCAGATCATTTCCAATGTTGGGGTACATGTCGTGATCGGCCCAATATCGGCAGGAAAGGCCCCTTTGTGGAGCATATCGTCCCGGATTCCAATCTCGGCCAATCCCGCTTTTCTCGCGGAAATATTCGGTGCCGCCTCCTAGAATGAGCTGGCAAACGCTGGTCCTGATTTCAGGTGGAAGTCCAATTCCTCTCGGCGATACATCACCATCACGCTTAGAAAGCGAGATCTGGCGTCGCCGAGGACGATCCACCTACAAGCAACCAAAGCAGCGTACCTGGCGTGCGTCGGAAGGTGATTTCCAGAGACGCAGCATACCATTTGATAATTCCGCGACCTGCATTAGGCGCGGCTACTGTACTGTACGCTACACAGTACAGCTGCGCTGGGGATCAGCCAGGGCGATCTCCGCCCCGCCCCGCAACATTCTCGCAATTGCACATGGTACGGTACTATATGCTATAGTATGTACGATAAGTCATGCCGGGACCCTACATAGAAGGCTGGTCGCATCCTGGGTATCTTCGACGTTTCAAAATGCGACGTAGGTGTGGCTGTACGCATGAAATCCACATGTTCACATCGCCGGCTGGGACCTTCCACAAGAGTCTCTAGCGAATGCGTCACGTTCGAGGCATAGGAGGTATTGGACACGATTATACCGCACTCGAGGCCAGCATCTCCAACATTCCATGTCTACTCTCTAACGCGTCCGTACCTGCATCAAGCAGCGCGAGCTCTATTCATAACCACGTCGCAACTGCGTGGGGTTGTCGCGGGGTGCGTTGTGATGATAGGTTCGGCCATAAGCCGAAAACAGCTGACCAGTACATAAATATGGAGTCATTGATATGCTGACACAGCGGTGTGGCCGGATCAATTCGCCGCGCCACTGTGTACAGTTGCATTGTCCCATGTTTATTGTTTGTTTGGAGCAGCGAAGTCGTAGCATTCTGGTGAAGCTGCATTTCATCGAAGCATCTGATATCGGCGGGATCTAGCACCACCTTCCCCTCAATCGTGCCATGTTCAACTGCCCAGAACGGATCTACCCGGTGCCGACGACGGTTTGACTCCGGAAATGATCTACAAGATAAGAGTCCTGGCCAAGCTCTTCCACGGCGCTGCAACAGATGACAGCTTCACGACGTCCTCGGCGCCGACGGCTCAGATCGGAGATGCACTCGATGACCTCTTCCGCCCGTCCTCCACCTGCGCTTGGAGTCAAATGTGTACAGTGGTAATTCAGGTTTGCCTGTAGCAAACGGTCGTATGTCAAGCAGATTAATATTGTCATCGATGGTGAGAAATGCCTATTCCCTTCCCCTGTCTTCGCGACCAGTCTGCTGAGCTATGAGTCGAGCCTTGCCAAGAGCTTTGAACGCGACACTTTGCACTGCCTGGCATGAGTTGAACCGCACCTATTGCTTGTGTCTACGCAAAGCGTTTCAAGAGTCTGCTTTTAGCTCATCATGATGTGGCAATCTGATGGCTAACATGGGACATCGAGTGAGATATATCCTGCGAGCGTTGGATATTCTCGCGCAGTTCGGCGCCGCGAGTGAGTGGAGCCATTTCGCAACAGAGCCTCCCCCGGCTGCGGGCATACTGCGGTCAATCTCTCGCCCTTGCCCATGAGATGATCTCGGGGTCCATGGCGTCCTGGGCGTTTGATCAGTACATATCGGGCGTTTATTCGACGCCTCTCTCCCCCCGCATTGATGGGGAAGCCCAGCCCGCCTCCAGACTTTGATCATGCACACCCTGGTCATGGACGACACCGTGCGAAGGATGGCGCTACCACAGGCGTTAGCAATATGGCATATACAGGGCGATCGGCCGACGACGACCGTGATTCTTCCTTGCGTCGAAACTTGGACGTCTGGTATCAGGGTATGCGGAGCTGGATGCTTCCTGCTTCGTAGGGCCAAGCTACGGTAGGCAGGTCCGCTAGTGAAGACTGGGAGTGACGAGATGTGTCGGCCGATGGCTGCTCCAGGCAGACACCCTGCTACTGCTACATGCCTGTGCAGCAAACTCCTGCCTCTAGGCAAAGATGAGGCATCCCCCCCCATCCTCAACGTTCTGCGGAATCAGAACTAGCTTGTGCCCACAGGGAGGTCTCGACCCCGGAAAGCCGTGCACTTTGTACAATGGGTGAACTTCGCGATATTCTCATCGGCCCGGTGAGGCGGGCTAGCGGGCTGCCTACCCACTTCCAAGTGATTCCGGTCCAGGCGCCACTGGTGACGTTATTACATCCTTCTATCCTTCTCGAGCTTCCATGGCACAAAATATATGGGCCATTCCGCTTTCTCGGAGCGGATGTAGCTGAGAAATGTACCTCAGGGGTCTTGCCGACTAGGTCACGCAGCTCCCTCCTGATCTGTGCGGACATTGACGAAGAACTGAGTACAAAGAGCAATGCTTATGTATTCCGTATGCAGCTGATATAACACTGGGCCCGGGAGTTCCTTGCGCAGCATCTCCGCCTGCTTGGACGGGTTGTGGAAACTTCCTCAGCGGGGTGCTCTGCGGAGTGGTTATAGTGATAAAGCCCCCCCACGACGCGTTCGAAACCCCCGTACCCAAGATGTATTACATTTGATTTCGTGGATAGGTGGATCGAGGGGGTTACCACCCCATATGCGGCCGGATAGCATGCTTCATGTATCGCGACCAGATCTCAGCTTCTACACCACCTTGGTACGTTACTCTTCACCACACGTAACGTGGACATTGGTGATGAACGCAGAGTTGGCCAAGGGTCAGCCGGTGAGCGTGACAGAGCCTGCGCCATATCTATTGTTGAAGAAGCAGTGCGGGCGCGTGAAAATTCCAGGCGGGAAAGCCATCACAGGTTGTGGGACAGAGCGATGAGTCTCCTTAGTCCCAGCTGACCTCAATGATGCGTCCCAACATACATCGTTATGGCGGACGTCTGGAGTGTACAACTGGTATGTCGCTTCGCATTATCATATTACTGCGAAGTCCGCTCAGGAAAGGGTCCGAGACGGGCTCATGCAGCCGTCTCGCAAGGAAGGGCGGAGAACTAAATCCGCCGGCTTCTAGTGCGACCTGTGGGCTAAGTGTCGCTCTTGAACCGGGGTATCAACGTCGTCCCCAGGCTAACTGACTTATGGGTCTGGGGCTCGGATACACCTGGCATGGTTTAAAGGAACCGGATCCCAGTTAGCGGCGGTAGGCTCTCTCATCACATGGATTCATTATCTGATTATCTGTCAATCTTACGATGCCTCCGGGTACCCTTCGACCGCCAACCGACCCCTATCTCTCCAGGTCGATGCCGTCCGCATCAACAAATGCCGCAGAGGACACACAACGAGCAGGTCAAGGTCAGCCGCGGTGTACGGAATTCCCTATCTAGCTCGGCGGCCTGCGATCCAGGACGGTTGAGCATGTCCATTGAGCATATCTAAGCCACCATTCAAGGTGGCCCATATACCAACGAGTCGGGCCGACGGTCTCGGCCCACGGGGGCTGTGGTGGCGATACACTCGGATTTGGCGGCATTGGACTGACCATGAGCCTTTGTCCGTAACCGCGAGGGCGAGAGACAATGAGGATGGTAGCGAGGCAGGGGGACCTGTACGGACGCCTCCTTGACAGCTTGCCATACACCTGCACGTCGACTGGTCTGACTATGCGCCCCAACGCAGAGGAAGAGCTTGGACATCGACTCTATGTCAACCTAGGGGCCAGATAGGTTCTGGTATGATGCGTTGGCTATGTTGGTCGTCTACCGGAAGGACCCAACACAATAGACCGGATTGCTCGACGCGGCGCCATGGTCTGGCTGGGCTCTCTCGTCTCGAGGTTGGAAGATGCGCAGCTTTCTCGGTTATGCCTGACAAGCCTCCAGACCGGCTCGGCATGGTAACTCTCTAGCTATCTCGCCCCAGGCAGCAAACTGTCATGTTCTGGAAAGCCAAGGGGGTCCAGACAGTAGACAGCCCGAGCGAGGATCCATTCGTCCCCTTCCTCATCGCCATCGGACACCAAGCACTTTGGACCAGCGGCCATCCGGCCCACTATCATCAGAGGAGGGAGAGGCACTCGTTCGACGTTCTGTCTGCTTCCACTCGAAGGCGTTGGGACGCACCTCTCCGGGCACATGATCGAGTCTTTGCTTCGCGGGGGACCGACGCCGTCTA
The DNA here is from genome assembly GCA_003795295.1 of Cytospora leucostoma. Lineage (NCBI taxonomy): Eukaryota > Fungi > Ascomycota > Sordariomycetes > Diaporthales > Cytosporaceae > Cytospora > Cytospora leucostoma. The sequence continues at coordinate 553,120 of LKEB01000013.1, read as the reverse complement.
GGTCACCCTACCAGACTACGGCGAGAGCGACGAGGAGAGACATCTCCGACGCGGCTGTGTCTGCAACACGAGTGCAGGAGACGAAGGGTGCTTGTCCGCCGTCGGCCGTCGGGCTTTACCTATCGCCCCGTAGAAGCATGTAGGGGATGATGGCCTCTTCCCCCCGGCATCAGCGTGTCACCAACTTCGTCCCCTGCGCCAGACTCGGAGCCTGCGAGTTCTGTGACTTTCCGAGCCACGCCAGGCTCGATTTCTGGGGCGCAACATATCGGCATATACGTACCACCCAACAACGGAGATTGGATTCACAGTTCTGGTTGCAGAGGATGCCATGGTAGGACAGAAACAAGAGGCTGGAGTGAGAGTGCCATTGTTTGGAACTCTTTCCCTCAAGATGTTGCTGTCTTGATCTATCTATTCAGTAGCTATCGGTCCCCCAAGCTAACCCAGATATCACCCACCACCCTACCCGTATTGGCACGTATCATCTCGCCCCTTCATCTTGTACCGTATTAAATAGAGCCGGCCTTGCCCCGGATTGCACCTCACCCATACCGCAGCCTGATCCTCCATAGCTCTGGACCAAGTCCACGGATGATGGGCGGGCCATACAAGGCAGACAGTTCCTGTCATCGCTTTCAATGCCGAAGCTTGTCGTAACCCGGGTGAGACCATGTCGGTGACGCGGCCTCCCGTGGATGGGAGTCTAATCGTGCAGTCTCCTCTGCATTCCGTCCAGCCTGCTGCGGAAAAGTGATGCATGCCGTACGACACTGTGCCTCTTGATTAAATCAGCAGCATCGCCATCATCGAAGTTCCCATGGCCTCGTCTTCGCAGTATTCGCCCTTTGGTCACTATTCCATTATAGTTTCTATCCCGAATAGTGGAACCTCGTTCCAGCCAGCAGCCCCAACCCGTCGCGCGGGGCCACGTAGCGCCGGCGGTAGGTGTTAGTAAAGTCCTGCAGCAACATCCTCACCTGCCTCAGACCTCCCGCGTCATTGCCTGAAAGCTTCTCTCTGATCTTCACCATCAGGCGGTTGGCCTCGACCGGAGTGATGGTGCCCTCGGGCAGCATCTTGATTGTCGTCTCCACCCAAGCTGTCGTCTCGGCCGGAAGCAGGTCGAACAACTCAAGGAGTACGCCGCTACCGTCGGCAAAGCAGTCCCGAGGGAAGGTGATCATCATACCCGCCAGGACAGCCTTGACTAGTGCCTCGCCCTGAGCCCCCAGAAGCTCTTTGACCCTGCTCTGCAGCTGTCCGGCGACAGGGCCCAGTTGCAAGTTTGAGGATGCAGGGTTGTTTCCACCGTACGTAAGCAGGTCACGCAGGAAATGTAGGGTTGCCGACAAAGGTTCACGCTGTTCCAAGGTCAGTGAAGAGACAGCGGCCTGGAATATCGAGGTGAGCAATGGCGACAGGATGAGCTTCTGGGGATAATAAAGCAGTGCATCCGTCAGCAGGCGGAAGAAGTCCTCGATGATATCGGGCAACTCCGCTGGCGGGATATCGCTCATAAACCTCAGACAGCTCGTCGCCTGAGACTCGAAGAATTGGTAGATGCTCTCCGGAATGGTGTCGTCGAGATGTTCGCGATCTTCTGAGAATTCTCTGAGAATCGCGCCTGTTGCCCACAGGAAAGCGCCTTGCCTGGACTTGGCAAAACCATCCGCAAGCTTGTTAGCCAATTGCGGCAGAAGAGGCGTCGTGCCTGTCCGGTACGATATGACCATGCTGCGCCAGCATCGGCAGATCCTCTCGCAGATGGGCGGAAAGCTGAGGAAGTTGTCCAATACCGTGGACAGAATCGGGAAAACCTCTTGCCAATACTTGACAGCGGGATCTTCCTGTCCGTAGGGAACTGAAGGGACTACAAACTGGACGAAGGTGGTAAGGAGTTGTACATGATCTGGGAAGGTGTTAGCGTTCATCGACAACAAGCTACTCGTGAGCGGTCTTACCAGCTACAGCCAGTTTGCCCTTCTCGTCAGACGCGTTGTTGGCCTTGACCATCAACCTGTTTACAAGCGGGTCGACGTAGAGTTTAAGAAGCCTGTAAATCTCTTCTGTCTTCTGTACGCCGACCACACTCGCGACTCCTTCGGTGATTTCCTCTTGGCTCGATTGTGGGAGCTTGTCGAGTATCTGATCATAAAATGTCTGCATCTGGACGACCTGGTCGCTCAGCAGACTCTTGCAGTCCTGGCAGAAAAACTTGATGGCCTGAGCAGCACCCCTGATGATCTCCTTGGAATCCGCCTGGAAGGACGTGACGATGTAGTTGAACTGTGGCTCCAAATACTCTGGGTGCTCTGATGTCCACTCTGTGTACCGGCCGAAGACCATAATAGTAGCAAAGCGCAACTTCTCATGGCTTGGCATTTGCACCAATAACGGCATCAACTGCGGCAACACAACACTCTCGTCCTTGTCCACCATGCGTCCTAAGGCACGCATAGCGAACACTGGAGCCTCGAGCTCTTGCCAGTGGGGTACTGATGTCGCGGTAGCCTGACTCGCATACTTTTGCATCCAGAGTTTGATGGCTTCCAGCACCTTGCCCAAGCAGTCTGAGACACCCAGCACCTCGCAAGCATCCTTGAGTGTGTCGCCCATCTGGTGGCGAAATTCTCGAAACTTCTCTTCCTGCTCGCGATCGCCATCGAATAGGTCAAGCTCGTTGCCACTTTCAGACTGGGGGTACTCCAAGTGTTTGAGCAAGATAACCACCAACTTCGTGTAGACGTCGTACAACTGCATCCTTGCCTCGAGATAACGGTCCATGACGATCATCTGCTTGAGCTCATACCAAAAGTTGAAGGTAAGCTCAATGACATCCCTGTCCGTGTCTCTCGCGGCACACTCCAAAAGTATCTCGACGAGGGGTCGGAAATGCGTTGGCTCGCGGGCAATAAGCACAGTCCACGATTCCCCAGCTTCCGCAAAAAGGCGAGTCATAGCTCTGAACGCCTCGACATCCTCTTCTTCAGCAGCTTTCTGCATTCGCGGCCTCAACTCAATGATTCGCGGCAGGAGGATCTGAATCGTCTCGAAGTTGTCATCCACGTCCCTCGTCTCCCGGCACACAGCTCCAAGGCAGTCTGCAGCAGCCTCCAAGCTGTCGTCGTTTGCCAGAGCATTGATCACAATGTTGAGGAGCGAGGATCTGGCAATGGCGGCTATAGGAACCTCGCGCAACCAGGACGTGATGCACTCCATCAGCTGCGGGTTTCGGGCGGCGGCCTCTGCGGCATTATTAGCTTTTGAATCCTACATGTTGAAAGCATAGACGAACCAGAAGATTGTGCGTAGTTGATAAGGATGTTGACGACTTGCTCCGCATTGTCTGTCAACAGCTCCGTCGTTCTCTCAGTGAGCTCATCTTCCTGTCATCCCACTTGTATTAGAACCTGTCCCGTCCTTCAGACTTCCAAAGCGGTGTCGGAATGGGTGATGAAGTCGTCGTCTGGCGATCCACGTACAGAGAGGTTTATTTTGCGGCCTTCGGTCACCTCTTCGGGGAGAACTCTGAGGAAGTCGAGAATAGCTGCATGACTCTGCACCTCGCTCCCAAGGGCAGAAACAACGGTGGGAAGGACGTCCTTCCAAGATCTCATCTGTATCGCCAGTGTGGCCAAGCAGACACAGAGCTGTACCCGCACCGGTTTCGGTCCGGCCGCGTACTTCTTGAGAAGCAGTAAGATTTGATCGCGGAGAGGGGGGAGGTCGCTTTCGGGGACTTGCGTAACAAGGTCGTATGTGATCTAGTGCGGTGATGTCAGCCGACTGCTATGTGGCACGAGAAGTATTGCGCCCAGACAGTACCTTTCCCTTGAGTGTAGTTGCTGCGAACAGCATGGCTTCTGGCTCGGCGGTGGATTGCAGTATCGTGAGGGTCGTGGTCCAGGCACTTTGCTGTAGTCCAGACACGTTAGTATTCCCTTCGTTGCATCCCAAGGGGCATGTCATGGCGCAAAGCTGTCCTCCTCACCGATTTCTGGAACCTGCTCAGATAGTCCATTGCGACCTTCTTCTTGTCGGGCTCGCCGCCACGCATTGTGGTCATGGCCGCCAGAACGGTGTCCGGGGTGAATGCGTCATTGGAGCCGTTGGAAGCCATATTGGCTGTCTGCGAAAGTTGCAGCAGCGGTCGGTACGTTGTCGAATGTGCAATTAATGCGATCGGGAGCAGCCAGGCTGCCTCAAGGGGGGAGTGGGGGGGCGCAAGCAGTAGCTTGGAATGGTTGCCTGCAGAAAGAGAGTGAAAGACAAACGACACAGAATGCCAACGGTTCGAGGGTAGCCGTGATGGCGGAACGATAGCAGGCACGACGAATGTACTGTCGACTTGCTGTGATGCGCAGATATGTAGTAAGTAATAATCGTCCCGGGGAGTGGAGGATGGAGCGACCTTGCCCCTCCGAAAATCAACGTCAGAAAGGGACCTTGTCGCTCTGCTTTCGGGCTGCAGGCGCTGCCGGGCGGCCGAGCTGGTGCCCAGGCATCTTAGGCATTCCGGGCTGGCTAACGGCGGCCGGAGCAATTATTTTAGCGCCTCTTTCGGCAGGCAAACGTAACTGCAGCTCTTGGAACTTCGCGACGGCGCGCAAAGACATCTGCAGGCTGAACATCGACGCCAATCTTAATTCAACACAATTTGAAACCCATACACCAGCCTACGCGACATCTACCAGACGAGCCCCTTGTTATCGGCTACCGAACGATCGACACGCTTTTTTTCGACTCACGATCCCGCAATTATGACTGGAAGAGGAGGAGGTGGTGGGCGCCGGGTGTTGCTCCCGCCCATCAACTTTATCTTCAAGCTTCTGCAGCAGCATTCGACTGTCCAGATCTGGCTGTACGAGCAGGTACGTCTGACGCTTCGGGAATTTTGCTACGTGTGTCAATGAGGAAAGCTAATCTAACGTGTGATGGTACAGCTCGCCATCCGTATAGAAGGAAAGATTCGAGGGTTCGACGAGTTCATGAACTTGGTGGTCAGTCCCACGCCCGTTCTCCACCGAAGTTGACGTTGCTCACGCGTAGAACAGATCGACGACGCAGTCGAGGTTAAGCAGATCACAAAGACGAATGACAAGGAGACGAGGAGGAATCTTGGTACGCGACTGCTGTTGAACTTGGATCATTGGACGTGTAGCTGACTCTACCTCTGCAGGCCAGATCCTACTGAAGGGCGACAACGTGTCTCTCATCCAGAGCTTATCAGGCTAGAATGTTTTAGGCGTAACGATATACGCACCAAGACTTGCACACCCGAGACCAACAAGCAACGCGAGCGCGGGTTGCACGAAGCGGAGATCACGGGGCATACGAAGTTGGAGTTTGGGTGGATTCGGAAACGGACGATATCAGTCTATTTGATTTGGTACGGTTGTCTTAATGTCGCCATTCCCCAGGACCAGCCCGTGCAGAGGCTGATCGTACGGTCCGACGGGAATCTCATGAGTAGTCGAAGACAGAAACTGCTCCTCGAGGCCCAGGCCATAGAGCAATACAGAGGGTCCTTGTCGATTCAGTGCGTTCAACTTCTCGGCGTAGCGTTCGAGGAAGAAATCATAGAAGCCCCTGCCGTGCCCGAGCCTTCGGACTTCGTTGGACTTGGGGCCCAGGTCAAAAGCGACACCCGGCATCAGGATGAGGTCCAGGGTGGCCTGCTCTGAGTGAAGGGCATCAGTCCCACCAAGTATCCTCTGCCTCTGATGAACCGTGGCAGGGTCTATGCTCGGGATTCCCCATTTGTCCCTCTTGAGAGACTCGTAGTCGTGGATGTCGTTGAGCCTCACCATGTCCATGACCCGAGCTGGGGTGCTTTCTGCTGCCGTTGGCAGGGTAGACTTGTGAAGATAAGGCACGAAGACCTGCTTCCCCGAGGTCAAGGCATGTCGAACAATTGCGTCAGTCTGAACCTCGGCAGCGGGCATGGATAAGAAGACACTAATGCGACTTGCACCAATGTACGGCTGGAAGGCCAGCAACTTATCGTGAATCACTTGGCCTAGAGTCTACTCAGCACTGCAAACAGTTCTGTCCACCCCGGGAGACGTACTCTGCTGCCTGATATAGTCTTGCGGAAGTGCAGCCAACTTCAGCTTCATGTGAGAGCGCAATTGCTGCTTCGCAGCGAACAGGGCGGCACTCATCTCTACAGGATCCCCACTCATCTGTGCGGTGTGGACGAGGTGTCGTGCGCTTAGATTGAAGGATATGAGGTCCGAGAATGGCGGATACTTGGTAAATGCCTCTTTGAAAGAGTGGCGTCGGAGGACAAACCACCTTGGGGTACTCCGGATCGTTTCCCTAGTCGTCTTGTGGATACAGATTGTGACGGTTGGGATCAAGAAGTGATGCCGACTGCAGGAATGAAGCTAAAGTCTGGATCAATGTTGCAATGGGATTAGAATTTTCTTTGCCGAACTTGTTGTATCCGTAACCCTGTAAGTTTCTTTCCTTGGCCACAGACTCTCCGATACATAGCGTGTCCTGAAGCCCGGTATTCATATAATCAATTTCTGCACGAGCCTGAAGTTGCAAGGCTGCAGGACAGTTGATGAGCCTCAGATATGATAATCGATAGGGACCACAAAGACTTGCTTGTCCTGCTCCGGATACGTGCCGAGCACGAAAGAATGGATATTGCCGGGATTAGGGAGGACGGGAAGCGCTCGGGAACCGGGAACAATGTTTGCCTGTTTGGGGTTGATTGTTATCTTATCCATCTGTGGAGCTGCTTACGGATCCCCACCGACCCTTGCGGGTTCCGCACGTACATCATTGACGTGCGTTTACATGTATACTGCACATATCAGAACGTTCTAAGACGGCACTCGGCCTACCTGATTGGCCTGTGCACACCTGGCATAAATTGCATACATTGCATGAATATGATCGGTTGATGACATTTCCAGAATCCTACATTACCCAGGCTTTTTAGGCACTTCGAATCAATCTAAGCAGTGCTAGGGTACCCTTCTACCACGTACCGTACATTAGGTACCTAGGCAGGTACGTGATTCAGTAGGCGCAGATGCGCGATACCCGCCCGGCAATCTGTACTGTAGATTACTCATTATGTAGGTACCGGTACTATGCATACTACCCAGGTATTCAGGTACCTCGGTATTTTCATTTTGACGTCTCGTCCCGACACGACAACAGCCTGGAAACCTGGAAGCCGAGCCATCGCGTATGTTCCGAGGCTCTGTTCGAGATATCACATCGCAAACCTCGTCCCCCAATCTAGCATCCTACCCAGCATCCCACAGAAGCTATCCGTTGGCTATCAGGCGTCTGTCTCACACAGACTTGCAGCCCAACCCGACCTTATCCAGGTACCCTATCCAGGTACCCTCCTTCTCTGCGTGGCACAGCTCTTCGTCCAGCCATCTCGTGCATCTCGTGCATATCGCGCTCCAGCCATTTACAATACAGACCTAGCTGGTCCACTAGTCCTGATCGACAAGGCTCAATCAATACCTTTGCCCGACGACTATCCGAACTTCGCCGTCATCGCCTCGTTATTATTTGCTAGGCATCATCGGAACCCTGTTGCAGGTCTGACTCCGTCTGACCCCTCGTCCCATCCCGTGCCCTCCTCTCGCTTGGTTCGGGCTCCTCATCGATCCGTTCTACATTACGTTACGTTTCATCGTTTCATCGCCTTGATCGGCTATCTTGAATACATTACATACAATCAGGCCTTTCTGCGGATCTTCTCCGTCTGCCTGCCGGTAGGTAAACTGGCGCAGCTGATCGCTCCGGTATTGCGGATCACTTTAACCACCTTAGCCCTTCTAGCCGCGCGTGACTCCGTCTGCGTGCTGGGTGTTTATGCGTGCTTGCTGCATGCAATTGTCCGACACATGATCCTGCCCGGTTATCATATCGTCGGATCAGATTAGATCTTTCCCACAAGCTTCCTGTCCTGCTTCGTCTTGGTCTCTCCGCTTATGACGCGGTCAACTAAGACAAACGTCTCGGGAAGCCCTGAGTCTGACTCTCCTCGCCGAGCTTCCCAAACAAGTGCGTCAGTCGCCGAACCTCGTCAGCTGCGTTCCATTCCACTGCGCCGCCTGCCGGCCCAGGTCTTGGCCCCGGTCTCAGACACAGTTCAGGTTCAGGTCCCGGTACCAGGGTCGTCAGCTAGTCACAGTCCCACCACTCACCATCGCCCCACGCCCGAGCCCACGCCTGCTCCATCACAGCCGCGGGCCAATCCGCTGCCTGTCGCTCCCGATCCTGCCTCCAGTCCATCCCATTCTTCCTCCCACTTCAAAAGCCACCCATCCTTCGTCTCTGCCTCTTCGAGCGGCCTCCTCGACCTTACACATGGCACGAGCACTGGACCTACTCATCCTGGAGGAGACTTTGCCCACGACAGCTCGAATGCGACCGAGAGCACCGAACAGCTCCCCATGCAACTGCTAGACAAGGCAGCGCCCTTTCTGCGCTCTTCCCCGGGCTTCAGGTCGCCGTCTTACGGCGCTGTGGCGCTGGGGTCAGCAAATACTCCCGCTACATCGGAGGAGAGCAATGACACCGGCGAGGGCTCGAGCGATGGCGACAGGAACGGCCGAGGGGCTGCTAAACCAAAAGGGTCCACATCTCTGCCAAGGAAACCACTTTCCGGGGGGCAATTGCCCCGGGGCTCCGAGGAGCTGGCCAGTTCTACCGTTGTTGGCGGGATAGAGGGTCGTTATGGGGTCACCGATTCTTCTTTGACAAGCGACGTGCTTGCGGACACCAAAAACATCGACAGTGACGACGATGAAGATGACGACGGTGTCGGGGTTTCTCTTCCCCCTGATGCCAATGAGGACCCTCCAGATAATTCCCCCTATCCACAGGTCCGCGCATCCGTCTCACCCCACGACAATACGACACTGTCGATATCCACACCTCGCATGTGGACGTTGAGCGTTCTGTTTTCTATTCTTGGATCTTCGACCAACCTTTTCTTTTCTTTGAGATACCCCAGTGTTTCTATCACACCCGTTATAGCGTTATTGCTCGTTCACCCTCTGGGTTTGCTTTGGGATCTGACCCTGAAGCGTCGCGATGATCCTCCCGAGGAGTTCGTCGATGGTAATCTTACCGCTGGCGCGGAACCTTCCACGCCATCAGCCGAGGGGCAGCCGGTGCTGAACTCAACTCCACGGAGCACCTTGGGCCGCCTACGAGTCTGGCTTGCGCAGGGCCGATGGAACGAGAAAGAACATGCATGTGTCTACGTCAGCAGCAACGTTTCGTTCGGTTTCGCCTTTGCGACCGACGTAATTGTTGAGCAAACACAGTTCTATAAGCAGGAAGCCCCGATCGTCTATCAGCTTCTCCTGACACTTTCCACCCAGATCCTGGGGTATGCATTTGCCGGTCTGACAAGGCGTTTCTTGGTGCGCCCCAGCGGGATGATATGGCCCAGTACTTTGATGTCGGCCGCCATGTTCACGACGCTTCACAAGGAAGAAAACAAACCTGCTGGTGGATGGCGCATCAGCCGGTGGAAGTTTTTCTACATCGTCTGGGCGGTGGCCTTCCTCTTCTACTTTTTACCAGGCCTGCTGATGCCCTGCCTGAGTTACTTCAACGTTATTACCTGGTTTGCGCCAAAGAACGTCGTGGTTGCCAATCTGTTCGGTGTCAGCTCTGGTCTTGGTCTGTTCCCGGTGACGTTCGACTGGGCTCAAATTGCTTACATCGGAAGCCCTCTACTCACGCCTTTCTGGGCTGCGATGAATGTTGTTGGTGGATTGGTCCTTGTGATGTGGATCATCGCACCGATTGCCTACTACAGCAATTGGCTGTACTCTTCCTACATGCCTATACTTTCGGCAGCAGTTTTCGACAACACCGGAAAGGTTTACGACGTCAGCAAGATTCTGACCAAAGATTTTGTCTTCGATAAGGAGGCATATCGCAGTTACAGCAGAGTCTTTCTTCCGATCACATATGTTCTCAGCTACGGTGTCCAGTTTGCTGGACTGGCGGCCCTCCTCACTCACACAGCCTGTTGGCATGGGCATGATATCTGGACGCAGTGGACACGGTCGTGGAAGGAGGCCAAGGATGACAATAAGACAACGTATCAACCACTCGCAGATGAGCCCGAAGAGTACTCTGATTCAGGGCCGCATGAGAACGCCAGGAGAGAACGCCGAAGCAAACCTAAGGCGAACTCTGGTTTTGAGAGTCTGATGAACCGAGAAGACGTGCACAATCGGCTCATGAAGCGATACGATGATGCACCCATTACGTGGTATCTGCTCACGTTTGTGACGATGCTGCTTGTGGGCATCTTTGTAGTGGAGTACTACCCGGTTCATTTGCCCTGGTATGGGTTGCTGCTTGCACTTGGAATTTGCACGGTCCTGTTCATTCCCATCGGAATCATCATGGCGGTCACAAACCAACACAGCAGCATTTACCTCATCTGCCAGCTTGTTTGCGGTGCCGTATTCCCTGGTCGGCCCGTCGCCAACATGGTCTTTGTCACGTATGGTTACATTTCGTCTTCGCAGGGCATCAAGTTTGCAGCAGACCTTAAGCTCGGCCACTATATGAAGATTCCTCCGAGAACGCTGTTCTGGGTTCAAATGGTCGCGACGATTGTGTCGTCCCTGACCCAGATCGGAGTGCTCAATTGGATGTTTGCCAATGTTCCCGGCATATGTACGTCAGAAGCTATCAATGGCTTCACCTGCCCGCTCGCGCGGGTCCATTTCAACGGATCCATACTTTGGGGTGTTGTCGGGCCTGCTGAATTCTTTGGGCCCAACGCGACTTACCGACCGCTGGTGTGGTGTTTCCTCCTCGGAGCCATCGCACCGATCCCGCTGTATTTCTACAGCCGCAATAAGAAAAGCAGCATAGTCCGCAAGATCAACTTGCCCGTTCTGTTCGGATCGCTGAGCTGGATACCGCCGGCAACAGGTCTCAATTTCTCGGTCTGGGCCGTGGTGTGTTACCTGTTCAATTACCTGATCAAGAACAAGGCGCAGGCATGGTGGGCCAAGTACACCATGACCCTCAGCGCAGCCTTAGATTCTGGCTTGGCCTTTGGAATTGTGGTCGTGTTCTTCGGAATCATCTACCCGGGGTGGATGAGTGGCTTCAGCTGGTGGGGCACCGAGGTGTACAAGCAGGGCTGTGACTGGCAGGCTTGCTCATACAACACCGTCCCTAACGGTACTCATTTCGGGCCGGACAAGTGGTGAGGCAAGGAGATTGCATGGTATATAATTGTTGGCCTGGAGGGCTGTTCTGTCGCCAAGGGCGTAGCATGGGTCGAGATGCATCGTTATGGCAAGCATAAGCATGGGAATTACGAATGACTAGATGACTGAACGCATAGCGGCACCGGCGAGGCCGGATGGATGATTTGGATTGTTCTTGAGCAAAGCATGACTGGATATGCACCTATGCATGCATGCTTTTGGATGCGGATGGTATCGTGTTTGGTAGAATAGATGAGGCGCAAGTGCTGTACTTGTGACGGGCAGAATGTCCGTGAGTTAGAATCACGACTTGGCTTCCAGTTGACGTCTTCTCTGTCTGTCGAGATAAGGACCCTCCCAGCTGGCAGTACTGCTATCGAGACAAACGACGCCGGTGACGAACAGTTTACTATCTACATGAGGCCTAAGAAACGTTGTACACTGTTACCTCGCCCCGCCCCTCCCATATAAACATCAACCAGCCCCCATCATTTCAACCGTAGAGGCGAGCTGGTGTAGTGGCCATACTACACCGCCAAGGAACCTCTATAGCTACTCACCCGTCCTTACCACTCCTTCGCTTAAGGCCAGGGGTTCAATCGTAGGATGAAGAACCGTCATAAAGTCTCTCTGGGCTTTTCGTGACCGTGGGCTCCCCCGAGGTAGCCTATGTGCTGTTTTTTTTTGTTTGCTCCTTTCCCACCATACGATGGAGGCCTTCGAAGTGTTGCCCTTTATTCTTGCCTTTCAAGGCCACTCACGCATGGAATTATGATTATGAGAACAGACAGATCGTCTACCTCAACCTCTTCCTCAGGAAGATGTAATCGATGTCCTCCCTCTCCCCGGTCTCGGGGTTCGCCCACTTATACCCCCCCGCCTCCTCGGCGAAGACCTCGTACCCCTGCCCCTCGTACCAGTCCTGGATCGCCAGCGCCGGCGCCGGCCTCCCCTGCGCCAGGTACACCTTCTCCACGAACGCCGGGCTCAGCTGCTGGCCGCGCGGCATGGTGTCCAGCACGATCCACCGCGCGCCGAGGGACGGGTCGCGGGAGGCCAGCCGCTCGGCGCGGCCCATGACCTCGCGCCCGAGGCCGTGCCGCTGCAGCGCGTAGGACACGTACAGCCCCGCCACCCAGACTATGCCGCCGCCCGTGAGCCCGAGGCGCTGGTTCTCCGCCCCACGGAGGTCCAGGGCGACGTGGCCGATGGGGACGAAGGTGCGGCTGGGCGCCGCGGGGCGCGGCTGCTGCCAGTGGGTGGGGGCTGTGTCTCTTATTGGGGTTGATTCCTGGAGTTTTTGATGAGTCTCTCTCATGTATATAGTCATACTCGGGTCTTCATTCTTGTCACAGAACAAGGGCTTTGAGGGTTCCTGGTGCTTGCCTTTGGGTTCTCGGCGAGATGCTGCGAGATGAGCTCTTCCCGACCTGCCAGGTCATCCCGGAGCACCTTTTGCAGGTTGGAGTCAGCGGAGGAGAGCCGTGGTGTTTTCGCGCATGTAGCGCGCCCTGGGGAGATACACACGATCCAATACAGGGTCTTGGTAGCTGCCCTCCCCAGCTCGACCCACTTCTGGACTTCTTCGCTCCTCCATCCGCAGGCCAGTCTCTGCAGGTACATGCGCTCCTGGTGCTCCTGGGAGTCGAAATCCCAGGGCACGAGCTCGACTCTGGGTTTCCGGTCACCCATTTCTTCCTTTGGGAGATACTGAAAAGACTTGTGGGGTCAATTGAAGTATACTTTAAGCCCGTGCCGAGATCTATACAATAAGAACCATGTGAGAGGACAATTAGTTTGAGTCATAGATACCAGATGTCTCGGAGGTAAGTCCTTCGTAAGAGAGGGGGCGATTACCAAGCGACGGAGTGTCTCATTGACGGGCGGGGCCGTCGCTCCCGGCACCGGCCCGATATACATGATCCTCCTTCCGGATCCGCGATGAACCCTGGGTGTCCATTGTTGTAGGAGCGGGCCGTGGCTTGGCGATGGCATGCTGTGGGAAGGCAAGGCGGTTATAATGAACTAGATACATCCGACCAACGTCCTTGCGATACAGACGAAGACTCATCCCCAGGCAGCGATGACTGCACAAGGTCTACCACATGCATTGTGCGACCGAGAATGTCCTTAGAGTCAACAGGTCCCAGAGACATCGTGGAAGGGCTTGTGCTCGGCATCTCTTGCCAACGTGGCTTGCCAATATGTAATAAAGCCGTGCCGGATTTGCATGCTGTACAGGGCCATGTTGAGACTTCGGCAACCGATGAGAAGAATGAGTTAGGTAAACAACGCTCGAGGCTGAAGGGCAATGAATAATGTATTGAGCTTAGATGACAGCATGTACGCAGCTCGAAAATGCTCTGTATATGGGTTTACACAACCTGATCGGGAAGAGAGTCAAGTAGCTGATGGCTTGTCAGACAAGACCTCACCATGAATTGGGAAAGACCGTCTCCCCATCAACTACTTTCCCAGTGTCACCCATCAGAGTCTTTTCATGCATCCAGCACCAAAACCTGAAGCTTGGGCTCAGGGCTCTTCTTGACGGTCATCGACCCGCCCTGCGGTATCTCCACGATCGTCCCATCAATGCACACCTTCCTCCACCTATGGTCCTCCTCCAGGGTAGTCACCTTGATCTCATCAACAGCCTCATACCCAACACCCTGCTCCTCACCACCCTCCGCCGTCCACTTCAACCCCACGTGCGCCCCGTCGTTATACGCCGCCATCATGATCTCCATCGTCTTCTCCCCACTCACATCCCCAAAATGCACCAGCCTCAGCTGCCCGTCCAGCGGCCTGCTGTGCGGGGAGATGGTGAAGGCCTTCTCCAGGTTCGACACCAGGGTCGCGAGGATGTAGTTGAACCGCGTGGTGCCGAGCCTGGACGAGGGCCCCCCTGTCTCGACCGTGGCGCTGTACGCGTGGCCCTCCTTCACGAGCTCCTGCGCGACCATGCCGAAGCGCTTGGCCCCGTGCTTCCTGTAGGCCGGCGTGTCGCTCTCCCAGACGAGCTGGGAGTGGAACCCGTAGCTGGCCACGATGGCCCCCGTGAGCTGCATGATCGCCGCGGAGGAGCCTGAGCTCTCCTCGACCAGGTGTGACCCGTCGGAGAAGGAGGCCTGGAACGTTGGCAGGGCGGCGGGCCTGCCCTGGAGGAGTGCTTGTAGCGCGAGGACCAGGTGTGAAGGAGCCGGTGGGTCCGTCCTGGCGTAGTGAGGCTTATGGAGCGAGTGGAACAGAGCATTGCCGGTGCCCAGGGGGATGAGAGCGATTATCGGTAGTGTTGCTGAGCTTGGAGGCTCCGTGCTGCCGTTGAGGAGATCAACGACGCCTCCATCGCCAGAGAGAAGGATGACTGTTTCCTTCTTGCTGGTCTCCCCAGGTTTCGTATGACCTTGTTTGCCCCACTTCTCTCGAGCATAATTCCTCACTGTGTTGGCGTCTTTCGTGAAGATAGTACCGTACGATTCCTGCCCAATACCAATAATCTTGAGAAGAGGTTGCAGGACCGCTTCGTAGAACTTTTGCGGCTGACCATGACCGGTTCCGGAGCGCACGGAAATGATGACATCCAAGCTCGATTCTGGACCCGTCTGGAGCGCAGTCGGGGCTATTTTCAGGAGGGAGTGATCCAGCAGTTCCTGGGGCAAGCTGCGGGCAAGGAAGGAAGACAGCCGAAAAGGCTCTTCGCCGTCTTGTTCTCCTTGGCTCAAGGCAAGGATCAGGTAGCCTCCTCCATCAGAGACTTCTGCGATGAGGACAATCTCTTCGAGTTTGATGTTGCCATCGCTTGGGGTCCCGCTACCACTTTGGGCTACCCAACTGATCCGATTCTGATCGTACTTGGTCTCATTCGGCAAGGTTACAACCTCCAAATCAGCGACCGCGTCGCTAGAGATGGTGAAGGCCATCGATGGATGGAACAAAGTCGTTTCAGTTGAACAACGCGAATTGATGAATATGAAACGGTAACAAATAGCAAATAGGGGGGAAAGGTCAATCACACGATTGTTTGGGGTATTGTCTATTACAGCTGTCAATTTACTCTGGAGCGCTCATGCTTGTGGTTTTTCTGTAATGCTCACAACGCCGTCAGCAAACTGAATTGCATCAATTCAACGGACGATGAGAAATAAGCGGGGCTGCCCAAGCCCGAACCCTCACGCTGCCGTCCCGCGCTGATTCGCAGCGCTCAGGTCGAGGGCAACGGAGGATGCTGCAGATGAGGAGTCAATGGCACGACTGTCTATGGCAGAAACGACCGTCCCGTTCAACTGCCATCTAAGGGGATATCCAGAGTATATCATCCAAAATCGCCCAAAAGTGGCGGCTTTTATCGCCAGAGTCGACGGCCAAATGATGAATCCTCAAGATCCCACCATAGCGGGTGCAGCACCAGCCACACCTGGTACTGTAATAGTCCCCTTTCCTAGCTTTTTGATAGGTATGTGTCGAATTTCTCTTTTGTCGGGAGGTAAGGTTCACTACTGGCCCTTAGCCCTGGTCATAGGGCCCCAGTTCTCCCTCGGGTTTTCCTGGTATCGGACGATCTTCTCCTTGGACTTTTCTCGGCCGAGTTTCTCGTCGAAGATGACAGCCCTCTTCTCCTCTTCTTTCTTCTCACCATCACCACCTTCCTGCTTGCCCTCAGCGCCAGCAGCGTCCGTCTTGGGTTCGGTCGGCTGCTCCTTGGCATCCAGCCCCAGGATTCGGTACCCGGCTGTGCCAGGCTTGATGCTGGCCTCCTTGATGGGCGCCTTCTGCTTGATCCACTCCTTGATGACCTCCCAGAGTACACTCCAAGGCGCATCGGTCTTGATACTACCGGGCTTGCAGTGGCTTCGCGTCACGCGGTACCCCAGGCCCTTGAGCGCGCCACGAAGGGCATCCTCGCCAGGGGTGGCGCAGTGTACAGTGCGAGCGAGCTGTTGTGGCAGGAAGAAGAATGGGTATGGCTCGATCTCTGCCAACTGCTCCTCCTTAGACTTGGGCTTGCCCTCGGTCCCAGCCTCCTCCAAGTGCTCCTCGAGCGCGGTGGTCAACATACCCTTGATCCGCTCCGTAGTGCCATACACCGACTTGTCGGCCTCGGGCAATTTTTCTAGTATGCGCTTGACGAAATCGGGCGAGTGGAGCCGGCCAGCATACATTGGACCACCGAGATGCGTCCTGAATCCGCAGTGCTCGCACTTCGAATCGGCCGTTGGTCCTTGTGTCATCTGGTGTTTATAAAAGGTGCTACTTCCATTCTTGTTCGGATACTGCCTGTTCTTCAGAAGCAGTTGGGTAGTCCAAGCGCCGCAGCCTGAGTCACAGTTGTACACAATCATGGTCTTGCCAGCCGCGAACTTGACAGCTGCCGGTGACTTTCTTATCCGGACGAATACACGAGCGTAGAAGTCGATAGACAGTGATAGCAGCGGCTCGATCGTCAGACCATATCGAGCGGCTGAAGTTGAGATCGCATGTAGAATGAGACGCAGTCCGACCTCATGTGAGTGGAGCCCCTTGATAGGGATGCCACCGTACAGCGCAAATGCCTTCTCCGGATAGCCATTGGATGCCCAGACGCCGGCGTCAGTGCAAGTGATGGCAAGGAGACCTCCATCGTCGCGAACTGATTGCACGGCGGCATCGAGGAAATTCGCAGCCGTACCGTATGGATCCAAGTCGATGACGTCGTACTTCTCACATTTGCGCTGTGCCTTCTCCTTGTCGGTCAGTGCAAGTTGCTCTGCTATCTTGCTATACATGTGACCCAGGGCATCGCCCCTGGTCACCTCAATCTTGTTTTGCAGCTTGTTGTGCAGTATGTTGAGCTTGATCGACTCCACAGCACCAGGGTCAAGGTCGTTTGAGGTCACATTGGTGACGAAGGGCATCTCCTGGGCGTAACGTATGGCGCGCAGACCCGTAGCAGACAGAGCGTCAAGAATAGTGAACGACGGCTTGGTTTCCTTTACTGGGTGGTGGCCGGATTGTCCGTTGTTGGACTCTTTTGGCTGATTGGTCTGGCCATCCGCAGAGGCATCTTGCATGTGGACATCCTCTGCCTCGGGCTCTTGCTTAGCGGAAGCGCCGTTGTTCGCCGCTTGCTCTATCGCGTATTTGACCTCCCCAATAGCTTCTACGACCTCGGGCGACAAAGCCTGGGTTGCGCCCTGCTCGTCCGCTGCATTGGCGGTGGTCTTTGAGTCTTGTGGTGAGGCGCCATCGTGGGGTTTGACGACCTTCTCGGATTGGTCTACGTCATCCTGCTCATATCGCTTCCTCTTCTTCGCACCTTGCTTCTTATATCTTTCTTCGATGACTTTCTTCTTCTTCTCCACTGCTTCCTCTCCGTACGCCTTGATCGCGAGTACAGTCAAGTCGCGATTGAACTGCTGGATAGGGTTGTAGAAGACCGACTGGACCGGGCCATCCTTGTTACGCGGGTCCTTCTGGTCGGCCGCCTCCTTCGCTGTTTCTGGCACGAGAATGCAGGCGCGACCTTCCTGGATCGTGGTGTATCGCGTACCGGCGTGGTAGATGATCTGCCCCGCGGCGGGCGGGCTGTCGACACCTCGAGCTTCGGACGCCATTGTCCTTGTGTCTGATGGAAAAGGTGTTTTTAGTCGGGCAAGTTGATTCACGCGACCTGCACGTTGCCTAAGTATCGAGCACGTGAGGCGCGAAAGCATATGGGACGTTCGAAAGACTGCGATTTCCGCGGGTTGCTCGGTGAGTATGCCGAAACCTCCTAGACGAAAGGTTGGCCGAGGGTCCTGAAATTAATTTTTGCCGGGCGGTCTACATTGACTTATTTTAGCGTTGAAGCATAGGCCTGGGCCGGCCTTCAGCGGGTCAACCCGAAGCCAGTGGATTCCAGTTTGGTGGATCCCAGAGGGTGCACGTTACGCTACAGGTACCTAGGTACCTAGACTTGATCAGAGGCCAGCGGACCCTACTACTTCTCAAACTTGGGACATGCCAATTTCTACTAATAAATGGCAGCAACCTCGCCCTTTGCTGAGCATGTTTGGCCGACCAGGACACCCGGAATTCATCAAGAGAAGGAACTTTTTGTAGTATTATTTGACCTGGTGCACATGTAGGAGTCATAGCTGTTATGATCAATCCGTGTGCTCATAATTTCTATATGGGCCGTCCCATTGTATTTGCTAGACGCGCGGTAGCTGGCTGTACTCTTACCCGAATGGCAGCTGCTGCACTATCTAGCATGGGATGCGCGTTTCATCACTTTGGTTCTGTCAATCCATCTTGACATCCATGGATGCAAGAGACGTTTCCGAGGATCTAACAAGAGGATGGGTATTTGTCTTTGACTGCGTATCACCACCAGACCCAGGGAAGGCACCTGTCGTAGTTAAGTAGCGCTGAAGCGTTCGAACGAGTTGCTGATCAGAGCAGGCTGTAATTTTACTCCGAGCCCGGACCGAGTGGTAAAGCCAGAGGGGGGCAACCCAGGTGTCATAGATGTGGTAGAGTACTACATAGTATCAGTACAGTGTGAATTATATTGGTCCAGTATGCTGAACGCATGGTAGCAATCATATGCTCCGCCCAGAACTCCGTCGTGACGTTCATCTGTACAAGCCTGCAAATTCTGTGAAGGCGACGCAGGCTGTTGTCTCGCAGGACATATGGATAGTGCCACACCGCATAACACCGTATGCGACGTTACCTCATATGAGGTTTCCCCCGTCCAATCCATGATTCGGCGTGGCGGTCGTGTCGTAAGTCATATTTTAGATAGTCAAATCCCAGCTGGTGACCAATGGTATAGAACTTCAGAGAAGCCCCACGAAGGCGGCGACACCAAACAGTACCAGTGAAACAGCCTTTTTAGGGGTCGATGCACCACTCGTGGATCCTGTCGAGGTTACAGTACCGGATGCGGTCGCCGTTTCCCTGCTATGCGATCCAGAGCCGGAAGTCGCCACAGCGGTCGAGTTCACGGCTTCGAAAAAAGAGCCACCAGTCACGGATGGCGAGGATGTAGATATTTCAGAAGGAGTAGTCGACGCAGCAGAGGAAGTTGAAGATGTCGAGGAAACCACCGGGATAGTGCTGGAAGTAGTGGAGCTCGTAAGAGTCGTAGAGTCGGTGTGAAGACTTCCGGTGACCTGGTATTTGGATGCGCAGGTCTCTAGATCCATTCCTTCAGGACAGCACCAGGTCTGGTTCGATGAATCTGCACTGCAATAGTAGCCGGCATCGCATGAGTTTCCGGTGCCGTCTGAGCAGCAGGACTCGTCAGTTTTCGTATCATAGCAGTGCATCTGGTTGTCCGAGGAAGCACACTTTGCGATGAAGAGTCAGTGATAGGCCTGAGAGAGAGGGGGGGGGCGAAGAGTAACAGGAGTACGGGGAACGAGACATGATTTGCGATCACAAGATTTGCTACACCGTGGATCAAACATGTCTCGGGACTTAGGACGGACGAGAGGGGAAGTTGTTCTCGATATCACATACTTGACTGTACCCGTTTCCGCACTAGGTTGGTGAATATTAGCCTCCTTTACCGCCCAAAGCATTGCACAACAAAGAGGTACAGGGTATCAGCATACAGCTTCAGCGCATGTAGCGCCTATTCCACAGATAGACTGTGTCGGGTGATAACCATCTGTATCGCGACTTTCGAGACCGAATATCTCCCGGTTTGACAAGAAAGCCTTGACGGGCTTGTGGGGCATGGATTGGGGGTCAGCGAGACCCTGATATGCGACGGCGGCGATCGCGGCGAGGGATAGCTTTTTCATCCTGAAACTGGTGATCGAGGAATGATCATCGACAACTTTGGGTATTGAGGCGGTAGAAACGTCGAAGGCTAAACAGGCTCACATTGACCGAGTATTGTGATCGGTGGCGTGGCTGAATTAGAAGAACACCAGAGGAGATAACCTAGAAGCTCCAGCAGAAGAGTATTGACGGGTATTACTGGTATTGTTAGGGATGTGGGAGGCTCTAAGAGAATACGGCATGGAAACTTGAAGTGGAAAGGACCACCCAGTCAAGCGCAAGACCGGTTGATGCATGTGGGCACTGGCGGGCAAGACATCTGGAAGGAGACAATAAATATGGGACCCCGGGATGTCTGGTGGGTTGTTTTGCAACCGCGAGAGTTTGGGAAGGAGCGGCTACACAAGAAGCAGTCTCCTTAATCTGAGTGGCCACTCAGCCGGGCAGAGGCAGACCTCGTTACCATCGCGACTTCCTAGTCGAGCCATGGATGATGAGAAAGGAAAGATGGGGTTCTGAGTGACTGAAGACATAGCCACGATTGACCTCGATACCACCAGGGTAAAAGCACGCCTTTTCACCTATCGTGGGATCCGAAGAAACGGACGTGGTCTTATTCTCTGGTGGAAGCGGACCTATAGGACTGGCCACTGAAACAGGAGCAAGGCCCTGTGCCTAGTCTTCTTTAGCATGGCGATGCATGACCTCGGGAGTCCTGAGCCGACCTCGGGAAATGAACCGAACACGCTGCCCCTCCTAGATTGGTCGATGTAGCGCGCCTGCACGATTGTTACTACCCCTGCCAAGGAATTCCAAGCCGTGGACTAGAGGCCAGAGAGAGACGTGGAGCATTGAAAGGGGCAGAAACGGGATGCCAAGCGACGAGGTTGGTCGGCGCATGTCACGGCCAACGCAATCGCTGTGGAGAGACATGTCGTCGGCGCTACGGGTAACATCAATCGATCTACCGTGCTCAAAAACCCCAAGGGAATCAGGAACAGGCAAAGCGCACATGGGTCAACGTTCCTGCGTCAGACCCACACCACATGGATCCGCGCCGATCCTTTTTGGGGATATAATGTCCGCCATTGGCTGACATGCTTCTCTCCACGTCTCGGCAAAGGCACGTGCTGAGCTTACATCCCTAAGTGCCTGCAAAACACTGCGGACAGTTCCGGATCAGCACATGTCTCCATCAGAGTGACCCCTGTGTAGATCCAAAACACTTCGTTCGCAGGCGATCGATCGAATACCAGTTCCTCTGGGCCGACCGAAAACCCGGCTACAGCCTTGATGATAGCCCAAGATATTGTGTAGGAGAGAGCAATCCAGAAGTGGCGTCCACAGAAGTGCACACGCTACAGGTAAACATTATAGCATGATTAAGCATTGGTCTATTAATAATTATCAATGTATCGAGGAATCAAATAGTGTCGGTGAGCGTCCGGCCGCAAGATAAATATAGTACAGCAAACTTTGAATTATAAAAGGCAATCCCAGAAACGGGGTGTTCACAGTATATCCCCGTGCGATACGCCCTAGAAGGCATGGTCGAATGCAATCGATCCAGTCCTTCAAGGCGGTGGCTCCCACCACCACGACCTGTCTGCAGCGGCCGCGGCAACTCCCAGATCAACAATGTGCCAATCCTCCTCAAGCTGCTGCAGGTTGTCAGAGTCCTGCCAAAGCTTGGCGAGTGACATTCCGCCTTGAAAGCTTTGAATATTATGGCAGTGGGTCGAGTCAAGATGGGCTGGACCTTGCCCACAAGTGACCACGGCCTTTTTGGAAGCCGTGGTTCAAAAGCTTGAGGACGCTTGTGCCGAGAAGTTTTCATCAGCTACTCGTTGTAGGCCGTCCAATGAGCCACTGCAGGAAGCTTTCAAACCACGACCATTTGCGATGATCTCCCACCCCGAGGTGATCTTTCATCAACCCTGATTAGCCAAAGAGACCATGGAGAAGAGGAGGTGCCGGGGACCTATTGCTCTCAGTGCTCTCTTATCTTGTATCCCAAGTCTGATGCCCGGAGGCACTTATCATGACGCTCCTGTGGAAGTGGGGTGCCGTGCTGAGCTTCAGAATAAATCGATCCCCCGATGAGGTACATTATCCGAGTCTGAGACCATTAATGATCCTCTTTGCCATCCATCTTAGTGAGCCACTTGTTCATCCCGGCGTATTTATCCAGAAACGTCTTCTCGAGCTTCTCGCAAGCGATATATATGGGATCGGTGGGCTTCCAGTAAGTCTTGCAGTTGCTGAAGATCTGAGTCATGTCCGCCAGGAACTCCTCGTCGCTCGTGTACTTATTGTCGTCCATTTTGCTCTTCATCGTGCTGAGATCCATGGGTGTGGTGACCTTCTCAAAGTAGTCGGGTACGTTGTCGACAACAGGATCAACTGGTTGCTTGAAGGGGCCAACGAGACGTGTCCAAAACCCTAAGATGGTCAGTATTGGCGATTAGGCTGATATCGACGGATGCGCGTGAGGCTATATGAGATGGATGGCTCTTCCGTGATGGGAGGGTGGATAGAACAGATAGCTTACCTGGGCCCGACAGCATCCTGGTGAGTAGATCTTGGCAAAACACCAGCTTTTCTGTAGTAGTATACTCGTGGTCGCCATTGACAGCTGCACTGGATCGACGTCGAGGTGCCGGCTTTGGTGCAGGAAGCGGAGTCTTCGCCTTGCGGGCAGCCGCCTTCGAAGCTAGTACGTGGGGGATTGAATCAGAGCGGCGGGGTTTCTTGAGAGGATAGAGTGGCTCAGGCTCCTCTTCCTCTTCCTGGTCGACGTAGTGGACCTGTTTCCGTGGGACATGAGCCGGACTCAAGGTGCCTGGGGCACCTCCGAGCTGAACGAGTGGAGATGTATCTGATGGAACCATAGCGACCACCAACTCACTGAGCACGTCCTGTGGCAATGACTTGGCAAATTCTGCCTTGGAGATGGAGGTGTGCATGTACTCAGCTGCCCAACCAAGCAGTAGCTTCCTGATGGAACATCCCTCCGGCGTGTCCTTCCACACTTGGACAAGCAGTGGAGCAGCAGGTATGCGCTCCGTTGCACGCCGCACCTCAACCATGGCCTCCAGGGTCTGGTCGCACAGACCGTGAATGCCTAGTTGATAGCCGAGTTTCCAGACCCCAACCAAAATGTCGTAGGAAGGAAGCGTGTCCTCATCAGGGATGACAGAGCCGGTATACATATAATTCTGGGTAAAGGCGAAGACCTCGACGGGGCAGTCGGGAAGCCGGTCAACGAGTCCGAGGTCGTCATCATGTTTGTTGGCGAAGTGGGAAAGATAGTGCGAAGATTTGGCGCAAAGGAAATCCTTCTGTATACCGAAAGGCACCTCATCGGGACCGACCAAGATGACAACGAACTGAGGATGAGCGTCGAGCCATGAGAAGCTAGGAGGTGTAGTAGGCTTGTCACCGCTGACAGCTTCAGTTGCTGTTCCGGTAGGAGCTGGGGCTTCAGATTCGTTGGCAGCTGGACCGGATGGGGCGGCAGGGGTTTCTGTAGCTGCAGGAGGTGCAGGAGCTACAGGGTCCTCAGGAGGTGGCAGGCTCATCTTGATGAAGTTCTAAGGGAGATGATGTGAATCTGGCAACACCATTAGCAATGTCCTGTGCTAAAAGACTGAGATTCGATATGAACACAGTTGACTTCCGAAGTTGAAACGAGTGGCGTCAGGTTTCCAACCGGAAAAACGTTGGAAGTAGCCGAGTGCGCTTATCGCCAACGGTTCGAATGTGAAGGAAGGGACGACTTACCCAGGTCAAGGGTGAAATGTTCGAGGTTGGTAAATTGAAAGTGCGCAGTGGTGGACTTCGCGTGTGTTGAAAGCTTAGGGAATGATACCAATAATTCCAGTGATCACATTGACAAAATCAACTGCCAGATCTGATGATCATGTATTTGGTCGAAATAATGAAGTGTCAAGGAGTGTGGTTTCCAGAAATGGTGGGGTTGCTTTGAGAAGGAGGAGTTACGGAATGAGATGAGGCTTGTGGTCAAGTGTGCAGACTGTATGAATATGTGAGCTTTGCAGGGTAAGGTGAATGAAGTGAGATGAGATGACTAAGCTAGAGGTGCTCGGACCACCTAGCATCCTCAAGAGTGCTTCCTGCCCACTGGGTGGAAGGGAAGTCACTGAATACCTAGGTACCTACTAGTAGGTATCTTGACCAGAGCATAATTCCCCAGCCTCCAGTTATAGGCCTTGAGATTATCAAAGGATCGATGAACGTAAATGAAATCGATTTATACAAGATATATATCCCGAGGATCTACGCTCCTGAGACCCTATTTGCTGCTCTGCGAAGCTGGGCCGAAAACGCTGGGCTTATTGCGAAGCCGTGTACTCCGAGACAAACCTGAGAACGCGCCGTGCCGCTGGCCTGGTGCTGTAACTCCCAAGCAGTAGCGGTGGCGCACCTCTGGAGCCACTACTACCAAACCATGATCCAAATCTTTGCCTATTGGTCGTGCCAAATGATGAGGAGCGATCAATTGAATCACCAGCTTAAAGAGGTATTACGATGCAATATGTTGTCGCAGATAAGGCTCGCTTGACGACGCCAGTGTTGCTATCAGCCGGCCGTTACAACACATAACCCCTTGACACCGGACCACCTTTGGCAAGTCGATACACCTATATTACTTCTCTCATCGCATCTCCTGCAGAAAGACTGCGTTGCCCCCGACTACAACCTGTGTTGCTCAGCCATTGTCGGTACCCTTTTCCAGCCTTCGTGGGTAAGGTTCTCCGGGTTCCCATGGTTTATCTCGTCTTGCTGTGAGGCTTGTTGTCATTGTACCGAGAATCCAGTATAGCAAGACCTGGTAACACAGGCACAGCGCTGCACAAGCGCTCTTATGGGACCAAATCCCTTGTCCCTTTGTAAAATCTTCCTTTGCTTGTTTCTCAGGTCATACCGTTGTTCAACTGGCACTGACCAAAGGTCATGCGATGTCCTGAGCTCGTTGTGGATCAACAACCACAGAATGTATTTACTCATAGTTGGCCTCACTTCCAAGAATCAGGCCTTCTCATACTCAGTCCAGGCGGAATAGAGGGTTTCGTTGGTATTCAGCACTGCAATTTATCGTCTCCTATAGCGATCAATTATTGATGCGTTACCACTTGCAAAGGCTACCTAGAGAGGTGGTCGCCTACGTTGCCAGCTGGCTATTTTCAACTGTATCTACACACATTGTCAGGAACACTCTTCAACACTCCGATCTCAGCTCGCTCGTTCTTCCTGCGCCCTATTTATCTGTGGCTGGTAAATGCCTGACAACCTAGGATGTTGTGAATTACTGGCAGAGAGCGCCTCTCCCATGGTGCACCGAGCAGGTTCGAGGACACTTCCCAAGGGTTGCTAAGTTTGACGTTCACTTGGCAGCAAAAGAAAAAAAAAAAAAGATACACACCCAACTTCATTCGTGTCCAATGCCAACTGACCATATGGCGATTAATGTCTCCTAATGAGATGCTTGGGTCATGCTATCTGCGAGGAAGACTCAGTGGCTAGGTACGTAATGGTACACGAGTGATGGGAGGAACGGTGATATAGACCAAGACAGGTGTGCAAGTCCATCGCGATCACGATTCCGAGAACTAAGCCTCCGTGGGTACTACCTAGCAACTCCATGTGATGAGATGGGGTGCCTGGCTGGAGGTACTTCCGTCACCGCCGATCCCCTGATTTCAGAGCACAGGCTCGCTACCCTCAAGGGCCTCGAAGACACCTCGGAGGACATCGTGGCCAGGGTACTTCACTGGGTGTCGAAGACGTTCGGTGGAACTTCGCGATGCTCTGCCCACTCACAATTTTCTCTAAATCTTCGATTCCGATTTAGCATGTTGGTAGCAGGAGTCTTTCGTCGTTCGAATCCCCTCACCTTCAGAGATCAGAACCGAGGATCTCACATATGCGACCCGAATTATCTGGTAGACACATCACACCGTTATACATGAAACCCCATGGTCAGCTGTTGCGATTTGCATTGTGACGTCCAGGAAGTGGTCCAGGAAGCGGTCCCTGGACGGAAGAGCAACCACGAGATATCGTCGTGCCTGAGTAGTGGTCTTGGGCACACAAGGACACAACAAATATGGCCACACAACCTCGGGAGTGACTCTGAGCGCTTCTGGCGTGCTATCCCGTCGACAGAAATCGACCGGTGCTACTAAGCAAGATGGAATCAATCCCTTATCAAGCTGGCCTGACTGCCACCAACCCTGGGAAGTCACAGAGGGAGTACATAAAGCATGCGGCGCCCCTTCGCCAGGCCATTCGCCATATCTCGAAGGTGATCCACGACTACAAACAACAGATCTAAATAAAAAAAATAAAAAAAACCCTTGGGAAACTAGGATACAATCATCAAAAATCAACAAAACGGACTATGAAGCACTCGCTTCTCACACTAATCTCCTTCACCTTCGCTACTGTCGGGGCACCCCTGAAAAGACCGCGCCAAAACGATGGCAATCTCGACCACTTCATCTTCCCCGTATGGCCTATCACAAACTTCAATGGCGGCTGCTCCCCCGGGGGCTGTCTCAGTAAGTCGACATTACTGTACCACCCCTCCCCCTGTATTCCTGAAGCCATGTTCCAGTACTTGGGCCCGTGGACCAGCCCTCAGGCCATTCAACTTTCTCCCACCCACAAGGAGATGTACTGACGCCACGTTCTACACAAGTGAACTTCAACATGAGCAGCGCTGAAACGGCAACGGAACCTGGCGTTAGTGCCCAATGCGATGTCGATTGGTCTCGCCCGTTGTGGCAGGGGTGCACAGCACTGCCCGGCAATGTCGAAGAGCGCAATGGGAGCGTGTGGGCGTTGCCATTGCCCACTGTGGAATACTATGGGATCTCCGTTCAACACCGTTTTGTCGATGGCAGTCTATCTCCTGTCCGGTATTACAACGTGACAGGCAACTTGAGTGTGAACCTCGACGAGACGACGCTGCCTGTCAATACTACAGTCCACGCCCTATCGGTAACCGAAACATGGTCGTGGAGTTCGTGAGGGGATGGATGGAGAATTCGAGGTTGTGAAGATTGACATATGAGTGGAAGAGAGAATCTGGAGGCAGTTACTGGGGGTGAGAAGGGGATGGGACGATTGAGCCGTCGCCGACCACAACCATGTATGTTACATAGTTGTCCTTTGTAGCCCAAAGTTCCAAAGTACCATTTACAGACCCTTCTATTGCGTGAAATGGCGAATCTTATAGATCTCGAGCCCTCCTCCACAGCGTGCTTCCTCCTCCCTGTTCAGCACGATTGATTTGTCTAAACCTTCCAGCGTAGCCATCGTCTAACGAATCCTCATGATCCCAATGATATGACCCGCACGAGATCGCAAAGCATATCTCCGCAACCTGCTTGCTATTGTGGTGCCCAATGCTCTCCAGCTTCTCCGTTTTCCATCTGTGACCTCGTACCTCAGGCATCATTGTCTGAACCAGCTGACTGCTGCTTCCCGACATCCTGACGGGCAAGTCTCCACCTCATCCCTCTTGCTTGACTGACCGCAACTGCCAGTAGGCTTGTGGTGCCTACGAACAATGCAAATATGGTGAAGTACCATCCTCTCCCGACCAAGCCGACTATGGGCTCAAGTACCGCCACAGAAGCAGCAGCCAGTCCACATCGGGCGATCTGACCCGACGCGTAAGCCGTGCTGGAGGAATCAGGGAAGATATCGACGAGGAGTGCACTCGCGGTATGGGCCATCACGGTCGACACGCCGACAGCGAAGAATTCCAAGACGAGTGGTACAACCGGGTGGACTCGGTAGTGGACCGCCCATCCAAACCCGACGACCAGACCGACTTCCACAGGGATGTAAGGCCAGCAGTTTCTAAACCTCGCCTTTTCTAAAGGGAACTCCTGTGATGAATCCGAATCGGAATCCTCGGATTCGGCCGTTTTTGCGTAGTTTATGTCGATGAGTTTCCCGGCGACGATGCCCCCGATCGTTAAGCCAGCAAGCACCGGCAGCAGCGCACAGCCTACCTCCAATGCGTTGAAGCCATATACCTCATCGAATATTGTCGGGACTGCAGTCTGTAAAGTGTAGTAGATGCAGTATGATACAGAAATGGTCAGTAGTACTGCTGCGGCGTCAGGGTAAAACAGGATTCGAACAGAGTCGAGGAGGCTCAGCGGCCTCCATGGCTGCTTGGAGGTCTCTTCCGGTTCCCAATCTTCATTCTTGATCTTCAAATCATCTCTACCCAATGTGTTGGGAATAGACAACCAAGTCCTCCATACGCCATGCGCAGGTATGGACCCGTTGCCAACGACATTTCGTGAAGTCTCAGGTAGAGTGAGTCCCGTGACAACCAGGAGGGCCAGGGCGATGATAAGAAGCGCAAAGAACGTCCATTGAAACTCTCCAGTCCCGAAAGCAACTGCACCCCCAATAATGGGCCCAAGGGTGGATATTGCATTGCAAGTCGACAGCATCGGACCTAGCATCTTGCCCCTATCCGCCTGCGGAGCCATATCGGCAACGATACCGTACGCGATGGGCACCGTGGCCGAGCCCCCGATGCTCTGAAGCGCTCGCAGAGCTATTAGGGCAGTATAGCTGTTCTTGTTCAGGGTGAGACCTAGGCATGCGATCGAGTAGATAGAAATCAGGCCCAGGAGGACAGGACGTCGGCCGAAGTAGTCGGCTAGCGAGGCGAGGAAAGTGGGCGAAACGGCCTGGAAGATCGCGTACACGGTGACTGTCAGATTGATAGCTTGTGTCGACACGTCAAAGTGCCTGCTGAGAACTGGCATGAGGGGAAAATATATCGTGGCTGTGAGAGTGGACATGAGCATGATGAGGCCGAGGAGGTACGTTAGATATGTTCTCAAGGAGGGTGTGAAGGCTGAGTATATCTCTGGCTCAGCATAATCATCGCCGAGTGGCTCGACGCCATGCTGGGCCATATTCTTCTCCTTGGAAGAGTCGAGGCTCTCCATCCTGAGGGCGCACGAAAAGGTTCTGTGATATTTTGAGGCATGATAGCTGTAGGCCTGAAGGAGGAGAGTCTTGAAGTACCCTTCTCGAGCGACATGCTTCGCGCGGATAACATGATATCTAGATGGTGATAAGTGACGCATTCCAGTCGATTTCAGATGATTATGGCCGCGGAGTTTGGCCACTTGCACTGCACATTATGAGCTGCGGTTGATGTGGTATCGCACATGCTGCTGTGACTTTGTTCGTGCCGCTGCAACAGGCGCGGTCATGATGGCGGATTTGGGAGCTTGTAACTGCTGTGCGATGTCTCATATGCAGCACAATGTGTCTCTGTTTTCATGCCATATACTTCGCATCGCCAAGACACATCATCTCCCGAGCCTTGAACACCACACGTACGGGCAGCGGCTACTCAACTTTCGCGCAAACAGAGCATTGTGTCATCGCAGATCTCGCCCCGGCGGGCTTTTTGTTGGGTAACCCGATCAGCCGGCAAGGAACAGGAGCCCTCATCCCCAGTCCCCTGCATCCCCAGTTGCTGCCTGTTCCAACAACCAGGAGCCCCAGTAGCTCTTGCCTTTCGACTGAAAATGACGGCTGCAGACCCACGGGTCCGCATCAGGGCGACTCAAGCTCTGTACAGGTGGTATGCCTCGTGGCGTCTTCGCACCAAGAGGCAATCCCGGTGCCGAAAAGCCCAATTTTTTGAGTCATTGTTCGTCCGATGGAACCAGAATCTGGGGGAGATATCACATGAGGAATGAGCGCCGGTCTTCGAGCAGGAAGAGCGAGCAGTCTCCTCATGAGTCTCAAGGGCCCCCCTTTTAATCTCTGAGGCTTCCTCTTCTGTAACTCAATATCCGACCAGACCGTACTGTAGCCATATATCCCAGTCTGTGTGGGATAACTTGTCTATCAGACAGAGACTGACTTCTTGCAGGATGTTCCATTCCAGCTGAACGGACGGATGCCGCTCTTCTGGAGGCCGGCGAGAAAACCACATTCTGCCGGGTGACAGCACCGGTTCATTTCGGAACGGAAGGCTGAAATTCCATCTCAAGAGATACTGAGTTTCATTGGTGACGCTCTATAGCGTCGTTTATCCATACCTTCGTCTGTTAGGAGGCAGACGAGCTGGCTGATTTGTCGAACTTGGAAGGTGCCGTCAAGCGGAATGCGACCCGGGAACTCAATGGCAGTGTTCATCCAAGCAAACGAGCACGTGTTGCCGCCAACCGTCCTCATAGGATATCAAGGCGTCGTACAGATGCTTGGATGCTGAGGGCACGTATCCAATAAAGTGCAGGTTTTGGCGACAATGACTACTAGGCTAGAGACGGGTCGTTAGAAGAGATTCAGAAGTACGCAGGTATGTATTGATGGTATCTGACCTTGTATCCCTTGACAATCAGCAACCTCTCGCGGCAGACAGCCAGCAGATGCAGTTGGGCGGCAGTGGGCGGTGGCATCAAGCGAGATGCCGGCACATGACAGTTGCGCTGCTACCGCTAGGAACCACCTGGGCAGTGTGTAGACACATTCCCAATAACCACGAATTGAACGTCACATGTATCACGAAGTCAACCTACCAGCTCCGCTCGCTCGATTCACATTGGAACCCTCCAGATCTGAACTCGAGCAACGACCACCGCAGGTTCTGGCGAGGGGCAATAGCCGCGAAGATGTCATATATGATCGGTCCCAAGCGTCGCTATATGCGAGAGCATAGAAACCGGATAATGTAGCTCACGAAGGACACAGCTCTTCCCCAGGGCACCAAGTTGATAGTGGTGTGAGGCTCCGCGGGAACCAAGCTGTACAACTTGGAAGGAACAGCCCGTCAAGATGATGCCAGATCGGGAGTGACTACCCCTTTCGTGTGATATGGAGACGAGATTACTCACAGCGATCAAGTGACTGCGATGCCAAGATGGCGCACCACATCAACCCGAATAGCTCCGTTAGTACTTTCCAAAATACCTAGGTAGTCTTATGACGGACACATACGGAACCACGATCTTGGGACAGAGTTGGAACAATCCTACAGAGCAGATAATTAGTCAAGCCACTCCGCGTTCGCTCGGCACCTTCGATCCAGGGAGACCTCGAGAGGATCCCTTATAAAGCCAAGCCAAGCCTTCTCCATGGAGGGACCTTTGAGAGCCGAATCTGGGGGAGAGCTTGAAACTTAGTAAGCTCACCATGTAAGATGTGATTTCTTGCTGTAAGAGCCTCGTTGGCCCTTTTCGTTTCTCGAATCCCCTTTCTTGAAAGGGTGACATATCTCGTCCGTATCCACTTCCCCCCTACCTTGCCGCTTACAAAGCCTCCCAACCACGTCTTGAACCAGAAGGCACCGCTTCTGTCGCTTTCAGCACACATTGCCGACCAGCGATTTGACAGAAGCGCATGAGAAGGAGGAATGCCAGTAGAGAGCAGTTGTCTACCAAGCTTGAAGGTCACGAATGTGGGA
Organism: Cytospora leucostoma; assembly: GCA_003795295.1. Taxonomy (NCBI): domain Eukaryota; kingdom Fungi; phylum Ascomycota; class Sordariomycetes; order Diaporthales; family Cytosporaceae; genus Cytospora; species Cytospora leucostoma. The sequence goes on along the minus strand of LKEB01000013.1, from coordinate 521,650 downwards.
CGGGAGCCGGGGGGGGGGGCTCATACAAGGGCAAGGGCCCCCGTCCAGACATCCCGGTGAAGATCAGCTTCATCGTCATCAACACGAATCTATGTACATATGTGCGTCCCTGCGTTGGATGCCGGTGCCCCCTCCGTATATCCGTAATCTCGCGGTGTATGCTGGTGCCGAGCAACAAGATCACCATTCATGTCCACCCGGGGCTCGCGGTGTGCTGCTATACATGGGGCAGTAGGCGGGTCATCTATTCATAGAACTACCCAAGTAGATCGTACCACTCACATTCAGTCGCTGCAATCTGTTACGCCCGAGCTGATAGTCCGAGCTTCTTGTAATTTGCCTCCATGTATGTCTCGTCCGCGGGTAGGTCGTCTCGGTATCGCAGGGCGAGGGAAGTAACAGAGGCCCAGCTGTTCTCGGGAGAAGCAAAAGGCTGTCCTAGCAATGGCCATATCCTTGTATATATATATACATCTAGCTCATATTTCGGGAGGAGGGGGGACGGGGGCCGTCCCTCGAGGGCAGTCTCAAGCGTTACTTCCGAGACCAAGTGGAAGCGGAGTGTGTGTGCCCGTATCTCGAGCCTTGGTAGCAGGCACTTCTTGTTAACTCCGGCGGAATTGGACCCGCTTGCAAGTCGGGAGTGCGCTCCAGATCTTGGTACGCTATGAAGGTAGACAGGCACTTGGGCCGGTGCCACCCCCCTCTCACCCCGGCGTCAAAACACTGAAGTACGTGGATTGATTGGACGATGGCTTGATAGTAATCGAGTACTTGCCTACCTGAGTTCGTGGCTGATGTAGGACGCCATCCTACGGTAGGTAGTCCTCCCGGGGTGCTAGGGTCAATAATCCCAGTCCTTCATGTTGTCTGCATCTTGTCATCGAGGCCATGTCACTACTCCAACTACATTGATCTATGTTCGCGAGCACTGCTTGCAATGTCGAGAGGTACGGGAGATAACGTTGTGAGATGGGTCAACCCTTTGCAATGTCTGAATTCAATGTTTCGCTTATAACTGATAACTCCGCCATCCTATTCCCCATAAAACCGACCAACGCCTTGATAGAACCAAGTTCTGAACGGAGCCATGCTGCGCAGAGCACGTGGGGATTGCTCCGGATATATTCACGGTACGTCCCCCCCGCACTAGTGGAACCTGAGGCTCTTCCCGTTCCTTTTTACATCAACTACCCTTCCGCGCACTACTTTATGCTGCATCAGCACTAGCAACGGGCATCGGCACCTTCGTAGGCTGGTGGCCGGAACGGATGATGCGCTGGCCTGCCGAGTCGTTGACATATGACACATCCTTGTTCTCCATCTGGGCTCGCTTCCAGATCTCGACCTCGCAGCCTCCACGGAGAATACCAACGCGCATGGTGCTCAGAAGATTGTGGGCGGCGTTCGAGTGGAGATAGACACCACCGTTGAAGATGGCAGTGGCGTCCTTTCCGATGGCGGAGTTGATCAGAGCCTTGCCACCGGGGTGCTCCTTGATGAAGTCGGTCACATCGTGGATGATACCAGCGATAGCTACAAGGCCCCTTCCGCCCTTGGCCTGCTCACGGAAGTCGTCCCAGTCAATCACGGGCAGCTGCTCCAGGGGTACACCCCAGTCGAGCTTCACGCGCTGCTGGTCAAGCTTCTTCTGCATCTGCTGCAGACGACCCTTGTCGATCTCGTTCTGTCGGAAGGTCTTGAGGTCGGATGCGAGTCCCAACTGCTTCCAGACCCAGATGCTCCACTTGGTTGGGTCGTACTGCCACCACCTGATGGCGTTGCGGTAGTCGGATGGGAACTCGTGGTGGAAATTGTGGTATCCCTCACCGAGAGTAACAAAGGCGGTGATAACGTGGTCTCGAGGGCTGTTACGGTCGTCGAATGGTTGGTCGCCGAGCCAGTGAGCCAGACTGTTAACACAGAAGGTCGCCTGCTGAACAACGAAGATGCGCAGAATACCGGCGTAAACGAAGCCGCCGATCCAGTCGTTCCAGCCCAGACCAGCAACCATGGTGGGGAAGACGAGACCCATGGTGATAACGCACGAGAGGAAGTGCAGGTGCTGCCAGACAACGACGGGGTCCTCGTTGAGGTCGGTGATATCGGTTCGGCCGATGCGCTTGGGGTTCTGCTTCATGACCATCCATCCGATGTGGCTGTACAGAAGACCCTTCCTGACGGAGTAGGGGTCCTTCTCTGTGTCGGTGTAGCGGTGGTGGGCACGGTGACTATAATACTAGGTCAGTGACCGCGAACAGTAAGTGGGAGGATGCACATATAACTCACCCCCTGGACCACCAGCGAGCGGAACCCTCGACGGCACCGGCTCCCATGGCAGCCAACCAAATACGAAGGGCTAGGGTGGCGTTGTAGCTGCGATGCGCCCAAAGACGGTGGTAACCAGCGGTGATACCAAGACCGGTCCAGAAGTAGTAGATGAAGGACCAGATAGCCGTGTACAAGTTCAAGGGCACCCAGTAGGTGGATACACTGATTGAAAGTCAGTTTGAGTTATTCCCTACGTAATAATTCTGGAAGAGAGCGGAAGACTCACAGGCCCAGGGCGGGGACGACGAGAATGAATGTAACATTGAGCCAGTCGATGTGCTTGTACCAGTTCTTCAATGTCATGGGCTGCTCGGTAATGTGAGGCTTCTTTGGGTCCAAAGTGGTGTTCTTCCGGAGAGGTGTGTACTCCGTCGTTCCGTCAGGGAAGGCCGAAGCCGATGGCACCGAAGCGGACGTGGTGGACGCCATGGTGAGAGATGTGGCTGGACGATTGACGCCCAAGACAAACAATCTCTCTGGTGGTTGTGGTGGTATACTCGAGAGTAGGGTTTTTCGAAAGTTAGACGACAACAAAAGAAAACGAGGAGTGCAAAGTTGCCCTGTTTTATTCGAAAGGCTCGGCTGCGGTTTGTTGGGAACTGGAGGCAAATATTCGGGTGGGTCGCGGGGAAGGGTGCAGAAGAGTGGATCTGAAACCTGGGATCAAATACCCGATTGCAGCGAGAGGCACCCTTGCCGTTTTTTTCCTGGAATTTCAGTGGGGAAGAAGTTGTGATCCCGAACAGGCTCCTCTGTTGCCGAGATGGAATGATTTTATCTTTGACTGTGGATACCGTATACAGTGCCTGGGTGCTTGTTAATGTGGCAAAACAAGAAGAAGGAACGATGGCAGTAAACTACGAGGCAGCACGAGGATACCCGAGCAATAATAACGGTTGTCCCGAACCCACTAACACTGAAACTAATCCACTAGAACCGCTCAGGCTTTTTGGCTGTCAGGGCGCTCTACACTACCTACACTCGCTATTAACCCACGGGCAAATGGGTAGGGAATTTAGATCCTAATGTCTGATAGTCTGACTGTGCAGGCCAGGTACCTAGGTAGTCATACAGGTAACCCTCCCGGGGGTCCGGACACCTGCAAATAGTATCTACCTAGGATGTATTAACGGCTCTACCTCTTGCTACCCTTCTCTTCATCAAATGCCTCGAAACGCAGAGTTACATATCTCCAATTGACTGTTGAGTTCTCGAGCCAATGACGATATATCCATCTATCTCTAGCTCCGTTGAGGCTCTGACCCTGGCCTGTCAGACGGACTGCCTTCAAGGGTTTACAACCTCAACGTGCTATTCCCGATCACGAGATGGCACAATCGACGGCGGCGGCGACCGATGGTCTCAATGCTGGGTGACGGGGACATCATGTCATCGTTACAATGTTATGTCCTGCTCGCGGGTGGTATGTCTGACCATTACGGCCCTGGCCCATGCTGCCATGCTGCCATGCTGCCATGTTGCTGATAACGTACACTTTTAAACCCGCTGTGATTCGGGCAAATTGGGGGAGGATCTGTGCATGGGGCCCCAACACTTAAAATGTTGGGACCGGCAGCTTGGGTATTGGTCGTCGTCCATATCCCGGCCGCGCTAGCCAGACGCGGTAACACCCATCCATGGATTCTCTCCTGCCCTGCTGCCCCTGTGAGCCAGGCCAGCGCCAGCCAGCCCAGCCAGCCCAGCCAGCCCAGCCAGCCCAGCCAGCCCAGCCCGTTCCTACTGTACAATCCCAATCTGTACCTTGCATTTCCCGCCAAGCTAGAAACGGTCTCCCCAGTAAAAGCCAGGCGAACGGGGAAAAAAAGCAAGCCTACCTAGGTGGAAGCTACTGTACTACCTACTGTGTCGATGTGGAATACCTTAACCCAACGAAGAAAAAAACCAGAGACCACCAATACCCGCTCTAAAGTGGAAATGAACAGTTCAGTCCTCTTTCAACAACATAATGCCCCATGGTTCGAGCATCGCCTGTTAACTAACTAATTCACCGTGCAGCAGGAGTTCCAAACCCACCCAGGCAGTCTCGGACGGATGGGCGGACGGGAGGGGGCAGGCCAGCGCACGTTCAATCCCACCGGACTCAAGAGTATATGGTCTGACGATGTATGATATACTTTAGCCGGCCAGCCGCCTTGGCGTGAAGCTCGTCGTCGATGCCCATACCCAGGCACTGGTCCCCAGAGACAGGCAGGGAACTAGCTCCTACCGGTAAGTCGCAAGTGGGTGCTCAAGCCTCAGCTCCTAGGGTCCATTGTTACACTACCTAGGTACTCAGGTATAGACTGTACCATGCCGCTTAGCGGCGAGAGAACTGTGCTGAGGCTAGGACGGAGACAGAAGTGTGACCCGACAAACCGAATGGATGTCTACGGTTATACCTATGTACGGTAGTAGCTAGAGCTATAGTGGCACAAACGGTGAGGCGAGTACGTCCATGGGCACGTTGAACATTTTGACAGGCACTGCAGGCAGCCCCAGCACTGTCTGTGACAGGAAGAACCAGTGATCGAAGGACTTGGTGATATGTAAAGACGCACAGCCACTCCACCGCGGTGCAACTCCCTGCCTCCGGACGAACCTACACTAGCAGCTTACTTGGGTACGTCCGTACTTTGCCTCCTCGCTCCTTACCACTGCTTACATACCCAGGTATCCACGAGGGCTGGCGTGGCAGCTGTGTGGCTTGCAGGCTGGAACAATCTCGGATGTGAGGGCGTGGGTGACAGGCCTCCTTCGAGTCATCGTCGGTACCAAGTCCTCCTCCTCCTCCTTCTCGCCCCGAATTTTGGCCACTTTGATGTCAGATACCAGCCACTCGGTGGGGAAGGTCCCAGCGGGGGGATGTGAAGAGCTGTAATAGACAGCCTCGGCTTCTCATGAGCGCCACATCAAAATTGAACGGTTTGATCTACATACGGTAGTCAGAAGAAGACCCTTTTGCTCCGCCAGGACCCACCCGAAGCTCGTCTGTACTCCAGCTCCTTCGAGCAAGAATCTCGTAACACTATCACGAGCGCACGCCCCAGCAGAGCTTATCAATCGAGAATGAGGAGGCCCCCCCCAACAAAAATTTGACTTCGGCCAATGACCAACGAGTCTCAGCTCTCCCATCTTCTGTCCCCCTTCCCCATCTTGGCCGGGGGGGAGCAAGCTGCGGGAAGGCTTGACTCCAAGCGGTTTAGACGCAGATCCCCCCCAGTGGTATACACTAGCACCGAACGGTCTTTCTCTCGTTTCGGACCTCAGGCCCAAAGTACAAGCATTGCTCCCCCTGTTGCTCCCTGGGTAAGGGTTGTACGGGCTCGCCGCTGGCGATAGCTCTTGAGCTCTCCCAGGTCTCATCGGAGTGTGGGCGACAGGGGACACTTCCTCCTTATTGCCTGCATTTTGAGTACAATCTGGGGCCGACGATGTGGGCCAAGCATGAGAAAGGGTTCCTGTGAACAATGTCGACAACACCCACACATGGAGCCACGGTGGCTTGAGGAACTGGAAGGGAATATCCCATGCGGATGTAATAGTTGGTGTAGTCTTCGGAAATTGATTACAATCGTACAGTCCATCGCTGCCTACCTCATACCACATACGTTCCGTCTGCCAAACTTAACAGCGAAGTCGCCTTCCGAACCACTTCATTCACCCACTCTTCCATGCGTTTGTGTTATCTCTGTCATTTGCTTGATGATTGTTGGAAAAGGGAAATGTGACCCAGTATAACCAGATACAGAGAAAGTGATGCAGTAAGGGAAAAATGATATGAGATAGAGGAAATGGTCATTTCTGGGTCGTTTCATACTGTCGTCTAGCAGGACTTCCGAGCTCTCCCCCCCTTCTTTTTAGATCCCCGCCAGCAGATCGTCGACAACGCCGCCATCGTCACCGTGGCGAGTTGCCGCACTGCCCAGCTCGTCGTGCCCGGCTCCCATGCCCAGAAAATCGGCGGCTCCTACGGATGCCGACGATCTGTGACGAACCTCTGGCCGTGGACGAAGCTCCGGCAGCTGTGCCGGGGCCTTCATCTCGATTGCACTGTCGATTCTTTCTTCCTCCCCCACCTTCTTTTCATGCATGCCCTTGCTCGTGCTCGAATGGTTCTGTATCTGTGCCTCACCAGGGACCAGAGCAATGGTCCCCGGGGCTTCGGGTCCTGTGATCCCCGACCTCTGAAAAAGAGGATTTTCTGTTTTTGGTATTTTTGCTTTTTCTTGTATTTCTTTTGTTTCGTCTGCGTTGGCATCATTAACTTCATCTCTCTTTGCATCGACTTCGCCGGTCTCCTTGTCGATACCCTCCGGGTAACCAGTCTCGGGCCCGGGCCCCGTCCGTGCTTGTTCCTCGCTGGTATCTGCTTCCGGTGGCCGGTCTGTTGGTGTTTCAGCCGCTTTCGAGCCCTCCTCCTCCGGAGGTGCTGTCGACTTCTGAGGCTTCTCTCCTTCGGTTGGGCCTTCCTCCTGCCTCGGCGTTGCTGAGCCGTCCCCCAGCAGCTGTTTCCGCGCTGGCTGCTCTTCTATCTCACGCGAGGCATCACTAACCTGCGGCGTACTGCTTCGGTCCCCGTTTTCGTGAACCAAATCATCAGGCCCGATATCGCTCGCTGTGGGGGTTCTGATGTTGTCATAGCTATGCTCCGCCAAGTCTTCCCAGGGGGGTATCTGATGGGTGTGGCGTGACTCGCCATAGCCCAAGTTACTGGGTATGGGACTCGGTGGGGAGCGTCCTCGAGTTGGAAAGTAGTAAGGCTCCTTAGACATGCCTGTCGGCGAATCGACATACGTGTGTCCGAAACTGCTCCTCCGGGTCCACTCTGGCGACGAGTGAATGGTTCTGATGACCGGGCGGCCGTTGCTCTGGTACCCTTCAACGACATATTCCTGCACCGAGTGGCCATCATCGACCGATATTGAAGGCTGCTCTCGGCGGGGTTTCTCGGGCTTCACCGCCTCTCGTGGAAACAGTCGTAACAGGTCGACTGCCTGCATCCGGTTTCGCGGGTCGTCGGCGAGACAAATGTCCACGACAGTCCTGTACCAGTTCGGGATTTCCAGATTCTCATCCAACCTCAACGGACGCCCACGAGATTCAGGCTCATCCTCCTGCTCCGCCAGAGCCCACAGCACCATCCCGAGCTGGTAGAGATCGGACTTGACACCGATATACATAGATATCCGCTGGTTACTCTCGATCAAAGGGGTCGTTTCTGGTGGTTCCCACCCAACCGGACAGCCTCGTCGATTGATGTCTATTATCTTGGCGTTGTCTTCGTCGTCAATGACAATGTTGGAGAGTGTGAAGTCACCCTGCACAAAGCCAGCCTCGTGTATTTCCGAGAGGCCCTCCACAATCTGCCGCGCCCAACTCTCTCGACGAGCCCACGGAATATTGCGATCATGATCGAAAAGGACATCGATCAACGCTCCTTGGTCTGCATAGCTGATTAGAAGACCCTTGACATGCTCCTCGTAGTCATCGACCACGACCCCGTAAAACTGTATGACGTTGCGAGAGTTGGACAGGCGGCTGAGCGCATTGATCTCGTAGAGGAATTCGTCGACTGTATCTGGCCCGGGGATCTCCTTCTTGATCAGCGCCTCCCGATTGACTCCGACTTTGTACACGAAACCAGACATGTGCGAGTCGAAATCGATGTCACTTTCCCTCACACGCCTGCAATTCAAGTGCTGAATCATGCGGACCGTGGGATAGTGTATGATCTCCTGTTTCAGCGTTAGCCGCATATCAGCCACGTCAGGTGGAGACACAAACATTGACGTCTTCGACAACGTGTACGTGCAGCCTGCCATCCGTTGTCTGGAGCTTGAGGTTCGTCACAGTCTCGTAGAACTGGATATCGGCCAGGCTTTCCCGGATAGCTTCGTAGATTTTGGCACTCTTGTCGCGTTGAAACTTGGTCTCATGCAGGTCCAGCTCGAGCGAGTTCTCTGGAGCATTACGATAGTCCAGCGAGATGGTCACCCTCCGCCAGTGCATGTCTTTTTCGCGGTATGTGACAAAGAACTTCTCTCTCTTGGATTTGTCCCTGAAATGCATGGAAAGGTTAAGGATCCATATACGCTCCAGCTCTTCGTGAATTATGGCATCGTAATGCGAAGTTGTCATCGATGCCACGTCGTTGTAGGACTCAGTTTCCGGTGCGTGCGATTCGTCTCTTGACCTCACCTCGTGCATGCTCACTTCGCCAATGCTGTCCAGCATGTTTTCGTCCCTAGCATTTCCCGTTGATGAAGGCGCAGACGCTGTAGAGCCAGACATATCTTGTCTTTCGACGTCAGGGGCGCTGCCACGTGGGTTTGGTGCATGATGAGCAACACTCTGTGGGGTATGCAATCGCCTATCCATGGACACTGTCCTCCTCTCGGCTGGCTCCGGTGGGACAGGCTCGAGGTTTTTGCGCACCTCATCTTGCTGTCTCCTGAAAGTCTGTGCTCTAGGCAAACCGGGCACTACTTTCCGCGAGACCCTGCGAATGATGCTGGGACGTGATCCGGCCTCACTTGCACCCGTACTTTGGTTTGGGCGAACCGGGGATCCATTACGACTTCCAGCAGGACTCGAAGCCCCACTACTCTGTCCAAAAATCCTGCGCCACATGCTCTGCTGCTTTGTCTGGCGGTTGGCAGCCGAGACCGGCCCCAGCTGCGAGGGGTCGCTCAGAGCCATGGGACCTGAATGTCAGAGACGGTAGGCGTCAAGAAGCACCGCCAGTGAACTCGGGTCAAACCACTGGGAAATTAGAGCGTGAACGTGAATCCGGCAAGGCTATTCATGAGTTCTTGAAGTCGTCCGTCATGTAGATCCTGGTGGCGAAGGACCGGCTGGCCGACCAGCTAGGCAGACACGATAGGAGACGGCACCGGGCCTGTCTCTGTGGACACGGATTGTTCGCGCTGCAATTTTGCGCTGCAGCCTGAGGTTCTGGTCCCTGATCGCCGCGTCAAGAGGCTCAAAGACAGGGCCGCAGCAGGCTGGTGAAAGCAAGGGGCGAGGGAGACCATCTGTGTCGACCAGGCATGCAGGCTTCCGCCTCGAAGATACACCGATTCAGATGGTACGAAGCAGGTCGTGGCCTTGTTGGAGGGGCAAGGCAGAGAAGAGGTAGGACGAAAGCACGAAGCCACGTATAACTGAAGGTGTTTGCGTGACGATGAGTTTGTCTGGCCCGCGCTGGAGGGAGGCAGCCGGTGGAGAGCAATTTGGAGCAGACGTCCGAAGGCCTTTTACGAAGCACTCTGGGCAGCGAGCCCCAAAGTTAAACTTTATGTGAAGACCCAGAGCGGATAGACCTCGGAGGCAGCGATGTCAGTTTGCTCGGTCTCTAGTAGTCGAAGACGACAAGTGGGACGAGCGGGCTCCCACGAGGCGGTAAGGAGAGCACAGACTTGCGATGCCGATCTGGTGGGAGAGTAGAAGAAGAAAGAAGGAAAAAAATGAGAGCGATGACGAGAGCCGAGACGAGCCATTCATGAGAGGGCGGGCGTCCTTGTAATAGTCCACGCCGACACGGTCAATTGTGGACTCGGTCTACTGCTGCTCGCTCTGCTCTGCTCGGCGGTAGGCGAGCAAAGGTCGCAAACTATGTCCAGGTTCCCAATGCTCTTGTTGTCAGTCGATTTATGTTCCTTTGATCGCTTGACCCCTGCCGCGATGTGAGAAAAGAAGATGACGGTGTTGATGGAGGGGTTGACGAGATAGGGACCGGGGGGTGGGTTGGTTAGAGCAGGAGAGCGGCTGGCGCTGAGCGGTCCTGCGGATGTGATGGCTGGGTTAACCTGACTGGCCTGGCTGGGCCTGGCTGGGTGGGTGGTGAGTGATGAGTGGTGGATGGCAGGTGGGCGAAGCAGGGCAAGGAACGGTCCAGTCACTTAGTGTTGACAAGGGTTGGAAATGGTGGGGTTGCAACACGTGTTAAGGCAATACTGGGACCCCCGTCTTTTCTCTTTCATCTACTATGTACATACATAGGGTAAGTATGTAGACTATCTAGGTATGAAGTGTAGTTGCTGCGTAGTGTGTACTTGTCATGGAACCGCGAACCTTCTCTGCTACCGTACTTTATCTACTTCATCAAACCTTGGCCCTCTCTCTCTGTCACCCTCTCTCTCTCTCCAGACATACAGACAATATTTCTGTAGCCGCGAGTTTGCCTTGCTTGACACTGACACATCCATAGGCCAGACCTCAAAAGACCTGATCTGGGTGGCTCTCTTCCCCATCGTTGCTGTCACTGTACCGCCCCGTGGGATCACGATGTGCGTTGCGCGTTTCGCCTTCGGGTCGTCTGTTCTTCCGCATAACATCAACGTTCCCTTGGCATTGCCCGAGAAGACAACCATGCTGCCATGTCAGCATGTTGCCCAGGATGCAAGCCTACTTGTCAAGTAGCCAGGTAGTCAGGTGCCAAATGTGAATGCTCGATAGCCGCGGACCATGCCTATCATGGCTTCTCCTTGGTGGCTGCTGGCGGCGTTGACATCAAATCCCGGACATCGTGTATCATGCATGCCACACCTCCTTCGAGCGACGGCTACCTCTCATCCTATCTGCATGCGCATGCGCATGAGCATGAGCATGAGCATGAGCACGAGCACGAGCAAACGCACCTGCTCACTGCTCACTTGCATTCTGAGGCAATTGTTCGCCGGCATCGGTCCGCATCCAGCCAACCGGCGTGGGATGCAAGATACCTATGTACACTACCAAGTAGGTAATATGGTAGCAGGACGGTATATATGCCGTACTTTGCAATACCTACTTTGTAGGTAGATACTGACCCGAAGATCCGAACGCACACAGAAATCACCCACTTCTCTCACCACCCACCCCTGACCTAGAGTTTTAAGCCTCACGGGCTCCTCACCGCTTCCCCGAAGGAAGCACCCCGTTGTCTCACCGGCGAACGGCTTCAAACCGACACAACACCAGAGACAGGGCGTATAGAAGTCATGTGTTTAAGTATACATGCCACGGGGGCATCTCAATCGATGCCTGACCGTGTACTTGAGTTGAGGATGTACATACATACGATGCTCACATACTTGCATACATACAGAGATTGCCGAAGGACCAATACTATGTATGTATGCAAGCATGGCCTCTACAGTTAGCCTCTCTTTCCGCCCAACTTGGGCAGGTGATAGGCCAATTGACAACGCATCGATTGAGATGCAACTCTGAACGTAGCCAATGACGGCGGCAGCCCCTCGGTCAGATCTGGTGGGGGGCAGATGCTTGCAGTCACGATTTGCTTGGGCCGGCGTAGTCCGTGAGACCCTCCGCAGGCAGACAGATAAAATAGCCTTGGAAGCTGATGGAGCAGCAGCAGCAGCAGAAGCAGCAGCAGCAGCAGAAGCCACGAGGATGAGGATGACACGATGGCATGACGAGATCAGATCAGAAACGGTTGACGTACTTTGCTTACCTTGGTGGCTACCTAGGTATTCAGGTACTCAAGTACATATAGTACCTACCTAGGTAGCCACCTGCGCAGGTATATACATTCCCACCCAAGTATTACTACCCATGGATACACGCATCAGCGCCACGCATCAGCAACAGCATCACATCTCAACATCCGCGGGCTGCTGCTTTGCGCGCGTACGGGTAACTAGTTGGTACCTAGGTATGTAGCACAACAGAGAATGGATACCCAGACAGCAGAAGAAAAGACAACAAAATCTGAAACTCTTGTCAGTTCGACAGGTCGACAA